>CAKKOB020000409.1:0-28890 GCA_918844115.2 Phlebotomus perniciosus | reverse complement strand
GGTGCACATCTGATATTTCTTCAACAAGTAAAGCAATCATTATAGTAATTTTCATATATTATATTATACATACCTACATATATTATCTTAGAAAAAGAATAATATTTTGGACTCGATTTTGGATAAAATTTTATAGTTACACGTGTACAGTACATATAAAATTTCGAAGAAAGGATAGTTTTTATATCTTGTATGACCCTAAAGCAATTATTTTATTATTGTTGGTTTATTGTACTGAGAGAAAATTGCTTCATCTTGCAGATACGTAGACGAATTGCTATATTGGTCGGGGAGACGTATGATATTAGATGAATATATACAGGGCGACTTGGCGCCAAATCGATTGACACCCACTTGGGTGACTCGTAGTAAGTTCGTTTTTCAATCTGATGATGGGGGCCTTGCTGTTCTGGACACTGCCAATGATTCAGTTATCACACTAGTTACAAATCATACTCTGGTATATTTCTGAGGTCCTGTTTTGTTTATCTTTTCATTAATATACATTGTTTAATTCTTTCAGAGGCAATTAAATGTTAAAGGTTATCAATGTTCTTCAGACCTTCGATATGTTTTATTTAAACACAACGTCAAACAGGTATATATCCTTTTTTCCAATATCTTAGATACTATTTAGAAGATAAATTGTATCTTTTTTCTCTGCACTAAATTGAATTAGTCATATTTCTTAAGAAAATTACTCTTTGATACCTAACTCTATTTTATTATAAGTATACGTTACATTTTTATTTCGCTATTGAACCTGTTAAGAAATCATTAAACATTTTATTAATAATTATTAGGACTATTATTATTTTAGTGTATTTGAAGGGAATAATTTTTTTGTAAAGGAACTATTTTTTCAAATTATCTCACTCTCTTAAGGTAGGTATATATAATACATATTCAAATGTTGCATGCATTCATATGAAATATTCAAACAATATATATAGGGTTGTGAGAGAATTTGATGAAAATAGCTTTATGAATCGATCTTTTATTTACCAAAAACATTTATATACATTATGTGCCACAAATTGCAGTGTATAGTCCTTTTTATAAACACATAAAACAACAGAAAAAGTTGAGTATAAGACGGAGGAATAAAACATGTCAAAGAGATATATTTGTAAAATGCACGCGAATTTATCATGAATGTGTAGTGCTGTGTTATTTGATCTGCAAGATGATTATAAACACAAATCATGGAATAATGGACTTGTACAGTTTTTCAATAGGTTAAGTGCCTCATGAATAATAATTGATTCTCAAAAATCATAGTGAGCTCTCATTGAAATTGTAACTTATTATCTGAACTTAAACAAATCTCTTATATTCTTCCAAAAAAAAGATATAAACAAACCTCTGATTAGTTGTGGAATATTATAATATCCTCTCTCTTCTTAAAAATTCTATTGCTTATTTTTTTTGACAATCTTCGAATTTTATTCTAACAATTTTGAATTTATTAAATGAATACGGTGAATGAAATATATTCTTTATAATGTAAAGAGTAGAAACTATAATATTTAAGAATGCAACATAATATTTTATATTTGCAGGTGTATCGAAAATCATTCGCAGCTTTTTATACCGTTTATGATGTAACAAATGAGTAAGTATATGTATTATTATCTTTTCTTATTCATCCCCAATTTGAGATATATTTCCTAAATTTTCTGTATATTTTCTTTCAGTCATCACATGCCCGTTACTTTAAAAGATTCACCTAAAGTACAACGCACTCGTCTCCAGTTTGCAGCGTGGCTGGGGAACACAACCGCCTTGGTAATTGTCGCTGACAACGATATTTACCTTCGACAATCACCCTCCGATGAGGAGGATATTCGCTTGACAAACACTGGTCAGACGGACACAATTTACAACGGTGTTCCTGACTGGCTATATCAAGGTAAAAATTCGAATTACTCATTTAAATAAGTTATTTCTTGTTATCATTTATGTTAAAATTAAACTTATTATTAAAAACTTCACTATGTAGGTAATGAGTTATAATATTAAACTATTAACCCAAAACTGTTTCTGTTTGTTATTCTTCATATTGAATTTCTGATTCCATTATCAAAACTATCTTTACGCTCTCTATAAAAATTGGTCATCTTTGTCATATTAACATATTTTTTTTAATTTAATGTAAACGTTCTATTTATATAAAGATAATTATTTACGGCACTAGCATATAATACTTAACATCTCAACGATCTCAACTATTCAAAAGTTTATAAGAAGTTATTGCACTTGAAAGACATGATTTTTTTATCGGTATCCATTATAGAATTGAATTTATTGTGAGACACTTATGTGTAAGAATTTGGTGGCAAAAATAAAAAAGGAGGAAATTGTAGGGTGACGTGGAGGGAGACTTGTTATTAATCTTTCTTGGTTTGTATGTACATACATATGTACCATATTCAGAAAACAGTATCTGTAATATTTACTTGTTATATAAGAGTTGGGGGACTTGGAAATGAACTCCATGAGTCTGGACGTCTGCCAATATTATTTCTACTCAGAATAGTATACAGATTTGTATCTTTGTAAATTATCAAATGAGTATTTTAGCTACAATAAAACTAATCTTTCTTCATATTTTTTTTAGTAATTTCTCCATACTTTTGACATACAAATTTATTAATTTTAATTATTATACTTATTATACGTTGAAAACTTTGTTACAACACAATCACATGTTTAAGTTAATTAAATTAATTCTTTTACCCAAATAATTCACTTTACTATCAGTATGTTTCGTAAATTGAACACGATCTATTTTTTTTGAGTTCCTAACATGCTCTTTTCGGTGATAAATAATAATCAATATTATGTTACATTAGCTTTATTTGTAAAACGTTCTAATTTTTTTCTTTAATATTATATTTATTCCAATAGAGGAAATATTTTCCTCACCTGAAGCTATTTGGGGGTCATTTGATGGAACTCATATCATGTACATGTCATTCAACGACACCAATGTCAATGTCATGTCATATCCGTGGTTTTCTGCGGGTCCAATGATTGCTTCAAGTGGTGTCACAAGCGGAGGAATATTTCCTGAGACACACACTCTACGTTATCCTACACCTGGTACTCTAAATCCCGAAGTTGAGCTTTGGATTCTCGATGTGACCAACATCACGGACATACAGCGAAGTCGTGTAAAGCCACCTCTATCATTGGAAGGACAGTAGGTATTTTTTGTGTAGTAAAACTATAATATATAACTTTTAATATAAACTTTATGCATTTTGAAATACTTTACTAACTTTAAAATCATAATAAAATCATATAAAAATTTTCAGGGAATACTACTTAACATCAGCCGAGTGGGTAGCACCCAATCACCAAGTGTCAGTCGTATGGATCACGCGTGCACAAAATCTTAGCATTATTTCAATTTGCATTGCCCCAAATTGGACTTGCATTGAAGTAAGGATATATAAAATACATAAATTATTTGAATATGCCCTGAAGATGTAATGTTTATTTAAATGTTCGCAGTCATTTATTCCATTTATTAGTCTTAAAGCTCTTAAAGGCAGTATATTTGGAACTTTTAATCAGAATTAAAGTAGTAATCAACTTTAGTAATCATTTTATACTATTTTACATATTCTATATGTTTCAGTCTTTGAAAAAAACGTTAGGTAGCTAAAATTAATTTTTCTAATAAACTTTTTCCTTTATTTCAAATTCTTTTTGTAGACTCACTCGGAGAATGCACCAGAAAATGAGTGGCTAGATATTTTGCCTCACCCAGTGTTTTCGCTCGATGGGGAGAGTTTTCTGATGTTGGCGGGAATTCAGGAAACAGGCACGGAACATTTTACCCATATCAAACACGTTACAATAACTCAACAGCGCCTTTCTGTGATTTCACATGGAAGATATGAGGTGAGTTGAAAATGTGCAAATGTTTTTCGTTGAATTGTAAATGTTTAAAAACATAGTGCAGCACATACTGGAATTCGTGTCAACTTCTGTCCTTTCTATAAATATTCTGCACAATATTTGTGTTGTAATAATATTTTTATGTTGTTAAAAAAACGAATAAGAAAACGAATATATGAGAAATAAATTCAAAAAGCCAGAGCTTTAATTTACAACCCACTTCGAAACAGAGAGAAATCCTAAGAAATCAAAACAGATGTTAATGTGGATAAAATTGCGTAATTTTTCATCTTTTAATCAATTTCTCTCAATTTTTCATGTAGCAAGTAGCTGTGATAACGCATGGTAAACATCACCATCAGGTGAGGGTCAAGTCAAGCTTTGTCGTGACCCGCAAGATTCGGGTCAGATTTGTACATTGCATTTCTAATTACGAAGAAGCTAACTAACATTATATAGCTAAAAATTATTATAATATACTAACTGCGTTTATATACGGATCATTATATAAACATTGAAGTTCAAAACAGCTGTCCTTTTGGTTTTGAGCTTTGGCGAATACATATACAACAGCACCGCTTTGTAAATATTGTATTGTAATAATTGCGTGCTAAATCAGATAAGAAGTTTTATCTAATATAGATTACCTAGGTGTCAATTTAATTGATTCAAAGTGAAACACGAACATCAGAATATTCTGCGACTCTGCACAGACTTTTCAAGATTCGTGTTGTGTTTAGTTTAATATCCCTTGTCTTGATCTAAATATATAAATATCCCATAAGACATATAATAGAATAAAATTTTCGTTACAAATAGGGTTGACTGGTAACAAAATAAGATGCTAAAGGAGTTTTAATAGTTTTCATGTATATATACTTTACTTAATTTTTAATTTTAATTTAGTGTATATCTGAAAAAGTACCTTTTTAAAAACTTTTGGAAAAGTAATGTGAATTACCATTTGGAAGTAGGTATATTAATAAAATAAATTCATCATTAACGTCTTAATGAATACTTACCTACATAATTCACTGTGCATTGTGCAACTATTGCAAAGCGAAGTTAGGAATTTTAATTTTGTGAGGAACGCTTTCGTGACGACTATAGGTTATTGATTATGTAACGTAAAACTATTTATTTGTTATATATATACAACAATTTTTTTACACCATTCAATTTTCAAACTCACTGCAGGTGTTATTGTTTTCATGCTATTAAAATATATAGAAAAGTGAATGATGTGTACTGTATATTGGAAAGTTTAGAACATATTTGTCTTTATTCAAAACTGACATGAATATAATTTTGTCAAACATACCCAATATGAAAAATATTATCGGTGCAAATATAATAATTATTTTCTTCTAAATTAGAGTTATAAATTTAGCTCTGATTCTTTTACCCAACAAGCAATTTTTTCTAAATACATTAATTTGGAAATAAAATCTCATTAACACATTAATTATTTTAACATGTAACATCTGAATTCTCCTGTAAACTAATGATTAGGGCGAGCATCGTGATTCTTTATGAAGAGGAAGAACTTAGAAACAAAAATTGAGAGGGACATTTACACACACACCCTAAACATAATCAATTGACCTACTTTCTCAGAGTTTTGATGTGTTTTTCACCCTCATTTCGTCTTTCTCTATCTTTTTTTTTAAATGTCCTTACACAAAATCCCGGAAATACTCTTACCCAATGATATTTACTTCATCGTAGGTTGATCTTTTCTTTTGCAGTTCTATAAAAGTGTTATGTGCATATATGTATATATATATATATATAGATTGGAGTAGCTTCGGTAATCGAAGTCCTTGTTTCGGTATTACAAATAGCATCCGAGGACATTTTCTTTATTGTAAATCGAAAATTTGATGAAGTGGCTATTCTTAACATATCCGGTAAATGATATTAAAAAACTCATCAATCTCATAAAACATTAATTCGTGTTAATATAAATGTGTGTTTCAGTTTTGATACCCAAAAATATCTGGCAGTTATGATCACATGCATATTTGAATATATAGTCCGTAATGTCGTTTTAAAAGCAAGTTATATTATACTGCAGCGGTAAATAAACCAAATGTAATAATACACACAGTATCAACGTCACGGAGAAAACTTTGCGATAAAATCAAGCATAAAATTGCGAATATCGATTGTAAGATATATCTGAATAACACTGAATATGTTCGCTCAAGATCCTTTCTTTTATTGAAATATCATTCTGCTGTGAAAAGTACATACCTAAATATGTTAACGCCTTGTATATTAATTGACTAATTATTTTTATTTATCTAATCAACTCAAGTGTTATCGACTGCTTATTTATATTTGAGATTTCTCTATGAACAAAAAAGAACAACTGCTTTTTGTGTGAGAAGATGTTCATATATCGTTAAACATTTGAAATTAATATTAAGGGTCGCAATTCTTCCTTTTTTTATAGCCTAACTAGATGTTAGGAATAAAACATTGTAATTACCCAGAAATTCAGTTTTTAATAAACAAATTTGTGTGAATGATATTTATCCCAAGAGAATATATTCTCATTTGAAAACTAAAGATTTTATAGAACTAATTTGTCTATTTGGCATTTCAATAGCCTAATAAATATTATATAATTTTGTCTTTATCAAAGAAAGCCCTATGCCCTTTGGTAATCCTATTGCAACTATTTGTATGTAACTTTATTAAAATGGAACAGCTGATATAGGCCTACCCGTAAATGTATATTATTTTGATCTACCCATTGAGATTGCCGAAAGTGTGACACGATAGTATTTTTTAGAATTTGTTTTATTAATGTGTATTTTTCGGCTTTTCAGGTCCTCCGAATATTAGCATGGGACATGGTAAATCACTTGGTTTACTATTTGGGTACACAAGATAAAAAGCCTGGTCAGAAGCACCTGTATGTGGTGAAAGATCCTGTCAATGAAGATGTACGAAGGTGAGAATTCAGTGGAAATCATAATATAATATTTTCTTCACTTTCAAGATCATTTCAGTTTACATAATAAATGTATTGTGTATATAATGTGTACACACATTACGTAGGTATATAAAAATATATTATACTGGCAACGTTTACAATTACTCTATGTATATGCCAGGGGATATATGCCAGGATATGCACCCCTCAGGTGTAGATCTCGATGTAGATAGTTAAATATGATTTCAAAGTTTTTTAAAAATATTAAAAAGTAATTTAAACTTGTATGAGATTTCCTTACAATGTATTTATTTGTTCAATGGAAGTTTAGATTTTATTTACAAGGTATATTGAAAAATACATAATTTTGCTTTTATGAAGTAAGGGAAAACTTTGAAGCCTCGCACACGCACACGACATCTTCGAAGATTCCATGGGTAACAAATGGAATGTTCGAAGTTGTCGTGTGCCGACGAGTATGCGAAACTTCAAAGATTTCCTCTTATCACATTCAAATTAAAACTATTTACAATTCAAAGTCATATTCATTGATGTTAGTTTAAATAAAATACAAAATAACATAAAAAAGCGAGTGGCCATCCTAGATTGCGAACGTGGAACTCTTACAGATTATGCCAACTCGAATACAGTTAAAATTAGATTTTGGGCAAAATTGGGAAGATAGATACTTATATTTTTCTTAACTAGAGCTGATAAGGAAAAAAATTCCATTGGGATTTCCTGCGGAGCATTTTGGAAAACGTTAAGAAATGTGAAACAGTCCACTGGAAATCCCAATGGAATTCTTTTCCTTATCAGCTCTAGTTAAGAAAAATATAAGTATCTATCTTCCCAATTTTGACCACAATCTAATTTTAACTGTATTCGAGTTCACATAATCTGTAAGAATTCCACGTTCGCAATCTAGGATTGCCACTCGCTTTTAATCCATATAAAGTTAAACGGAAATGTTCTAAGAAATTGTAGCATTTTACTAGACCTTTCCAACGAGCACCTTATGATCGAAATCGAGCCCATAGAACTGGAGATATGACCAAAAGACAATTTTTAACTAAACCGGTATTTCCGGTATTTGGATAGACTTGTGTAATATATCGTTGCAAAGCTCTTGGCCTAACCTATAACATACTAAAATTTCAAGAAAATCTATAACAGATCTTCGGAGATATCTTAAAAAGAAAATTTCAGACTTTTCAAAATGGCGGACGGAGGGGTGGGGGGAGGTCGACTATAGCGCCATCTTGTAATTTACCCCCACTTATGTACCTTTGCCGAAACCCGCAAGTCTCTATCTATAATATAACGGTTCTCTCGCTATAATAATTCTCCGGCGGACGGCCGGACGGCCGGCCGGAAAAACCGGTTTTTGGCCACCCACTTTTTCGTGATCAGTGAGGCTCAAGACACCCCCCCTATGGCTATCTCAGACCGATCTGATGACTTTGGTATTTTGTGACGAACGCAATAGTGGAATCTGTAAGAATTCCACTAAAAATTTTATAAATATATGGTAAGACTATCTAACTTGGAAATTTGGTACATCAATGGGTGTTAAAAGTTAGATACCGTTCCAAGTAGGGTAATACTTACCTTAATTTCAAATTTATGTGTTCCATTTAATATTTTCAAGTATTTTCAAGTATTCAAAAATATATCGAAACTTTCCACTGAGAATACATAAATTGATAGTTTTTGAAGTAATGTTTTATTGATTGTGCAGATCTGAACCACATTGTATCACATGCGACCTTGGTGAAGTGCTATGGAGTAGCCGATATTATTACAGTAATTGTACTCATTTTGAAGTACACATGAGTCCAACTTCTTCCGTTTCATCTGATGTAGGAATTGAATATTATATATTGGAGTGCCTCGGTCCTGGACTTCCGCTGTCAGGTAAATATATAATGTTATACAAAAATCACATATTCTTGTGGTACATACCCATATGCATATCATACGGTACCTACACTATTCACTCTCTTCTCAACAAATTATGTGCTTATTTATGATTTTCCAAAGTTATGTTCATTAACCTATGTGAAAAATAACAAATAATAATTTTAATGATACATTTCAAATATTATAATTAGGCGGTATATTGAATTAGTGATACTATTAATGCATATAACGGGTAATTTATTTTCATCTCTTGATGAATTATAATCAATATAGGTCAATATAGTAAATTGTTTTCGAAAAATTAACTTTAGAGATCGGGGTACCTATGTAAGAATATTAAAAATCATTAGAAGTATTTTAAATTCTAAATGTAAAAGCGTATTTCAAGCTCTTGAAAAAAGTAAGACAAAAATCAAGAAAAATGTAAGAAAATCTAAGAAATTTGCAATTTGAACAGTATTTCGACTACTTTTCTAGGTGGTCTGCGTTGTTCATTGTAGTTTCCTCCTGAATAGGAGGTTGTGACGACAGGCTTGCAACCTGTCTCACCGAAAAACTCATGTTTGCTAAATAATCGGGAAAGGAGAAGACATTCGGAATGACCTTCCCCGCTTCAGTATTCATCCTCGCTTAGCTCAAAATTGAGTGGGGTTGATCTTGAGGCGTGGAGGGTCATTCGGGATGTCCTGGAGCCGCGACCCCTGCGCGGATAAGCGGGAGAAAATGAATGAATGAATGTAAAAGCGTATTTGTAGGAGTTAACATATAAGTAAATTACATACATTTACAGTTTGTGTTCGTGAAGAGAAACATCAATTCTACTGTGCTCCTTTGTTTTTTTTTTATCCCCCCACCTTCCCAAGGTCTTTAGTCAATTAGACTATGTGCTCCTTTGTAACAGATAACTAAAAAGTGGTGATAGGGTCATGTCAGTTACATACAAACCATACATATACCAAATCATCTGACTTATGTTATATATAGGCACAAATATATCTAACTTTTAAATAAAATTGTGCCCATGTAATTTTGAATGAGCTAACGTCGCAGATTAATGACCTGGTTCAATTTTACCAATCATTTTCAATAGTCACGCATTTTTCACTCAATCATTGAGGTGTGGATGGGGAATGATTGATTCATCATATACGCGAAAATCATTCAGAAAGTCAAATGTAGGCACAGCTCAATTCAGAGATACCACACTGTAAAAGTAGTTATATGTAGATATACCGGAGAAAGAAGAAGTTAGAAATTGAATAGAATAAGTTTGCTTTAATGTATCATCACGATTATCATATTCAAATTTTCAATATTTCTAATTTAAACTCGATTTTATTTTATAAAAACAATATAATATAATAATAATAAATAAAACTCAAAATAGTAAGTTGCATATCTTCAATTTATTCAATGTCACTAGAAAAATTTTGGTTCCTCGTCCCATAGCAAAAGAGCCATTAGAAACGCTCAAATAGGCTCCAACCATTCAAATGGATGCTTTACATCTTTATAAATAGATGAAATACCAATTTCATTGAAGACACCGAAAATTCAAATTGATCCATTTCAATGGATGCGCGATATCATCGATCAATTGAATAGATCATCCGACAGCAATTGCAAACGATCCTTTTTCGTCAACTATCCATTAAAAAGATGAAATTTTCTCAAAAATATTTTTTTTATTTTTTACTTTTTATAAATTTTTTTTTTACATCTTCTCCTGTGAGTTGATGTGGGTGTCCTGCTGATGAGGTGATCCATCGATTGTCGCTCGAGGCATAGCCAAAACTCCCTCTCGGAACGCTTCTTCAGCTCAATCTGATGAACGGGGTTCGTCTTCAAATCCGTCTGCTCAAATATCCGGCCGCTGGCCGGATCCGCTAAATTCTAACTCCTACTGGATCTGCCATTTATTTCCAAGCACGGTCCAGATCCTTAACCGTACACATCTTTTCCACCTCACACTCGATCTGGCTTTTCTGTGGAGGATAATAATATCATAGAAAACAAGAGTGTTATTTTTTAATCAAAAGTATAATTATTTAAACTTAAACTTAAAAAGTTTAAAAAAATTATTTATGAAAAAAAAAACTTTCACTCGTCGAAGCTTAGAAAGTTTAAAGCCCATAACATAATATAATAGATATTATTTATAATATAGTAAACATATTTTTTACGATATTTTTATTCTTCATCAAAAATGAATGAGGTTTTCATTGATACTTATCTATCTATAGGCACTACTCATATTGTAAATTTATCAAACATCTTTATATTTTTATTAAGTGGAATAATGTTCTCATAATCTTGGTATTGCAGGAGTTCATTCAGCAGAGAGTCATCGCCTTGTTCGCATTCTGTACGATACACGACCTTATCACACAGAAAGACTGCAACAGCTTGCTCTTCCCACCAGCCGTTCCTATGAAATACCCCTGTTGCATGGTACACGGGCTCAGGTGCAAATCCTCCTACCACCCAGTTGGCGGGAGGAACTACGGGATGCTGCATTTCCTGTGCTCGTTGAAGTGTAAGTAATTGCATACTCATTTCTCATTCTCCACCCTATATAGAATGGAAACATGTTTTTCATACTCTTTCCTATCTATTATATTATATGTTATTTTTTTGGGGTTGCTTTAAGCAGGAATGGAAGACCTGGCTCACTCACTGTATCTGATAAGTTTAGAATTGACTGGGGCACTTACATGTCCAGTCGTAATGATGTGGTGTACATTCGACTAGATGTGCGCGGTTCCAAAGGCCAAAGTAAATCTGCCCTTTATCGACGTTTGGGCGGAGTCGAAGTACAGGATCAACTTGCTGTACTAAAGTAAGATATCGAGAGTTAATAATTAATAATTGAATAAAAGATTTATATAAAAAAAAATATTTTGATAATTTTTTATTATGAATTTCGTTATATGAATATTATATATACGATTTTGTTATATTAGTCATGTTATTATAATGTATTTAAAGTAAAATGAACAAAATTTAATTTAAAAAGAAAAACTATTAGATATTGTTATTGACGAGAGAATAATTGACAATTATTTACTATTACATACAGGTATTTACTGGGTACACTAAAATTTCTGGATGAAACGCGAGTGGGTGTGTGGGGCTGGGGTTACGGTGGCTATGTAACGTCGATGTTGATGGGATCGCAACAGAATGTGTTCAAATGCGGTATAGCGGTTTCTCCCATAACCGATTGGCTCTACTACAGTGAGAGATAACAAACATTTTATTTAATGGTATAAATTCCTTTTAAATGATTTCATCCTTCAGACTCAGCCTTTACGGAAAAGATTCTTGGTCTCCCAGCTGAAAATTACAAAAACTACGTGGAAGCAGACGCTACTCAAAGAGCTCGTCATATTCCATCCTACTCGTTCTTCCTTTTACATGGTCTTGCCGACAACTCAGCACCTTACTTACATGGTATTCAACTTGCTAGAGCGCTAACAGAGGCTGGAGTCCTCTTTAGATATCAAGTGAGTGTTAATATTATTCTTAAAATTAGTAATATTCAGGAATATTATATGTATAATATAATACAAGAGGCGCTTCGCACCTCTCTTTGCGTGGTTTGGGTCCGTTTAATTGATTTTACTGCTCAAAAACCGAAAATAGCAGAACTTTCTGTAAAACCAAAAAGAGGTGACGGGGGCCATCCCCTATAATGTAAATTTATATGGTACATTACTGTAATCGACCCCACCACACATTATGAGCCGCTTACCCCTACGCATCTTATAGTATTACAAAAAACTCAAAAATTTCCAAAAAATAGGTAAATTTGCATGAGACCAATTTCTCAGTTTGATTATACCTACTTCATATGGTACCTTATGATTTCAGAGTTACGCAGATGAAGGTCACGAGTTAACGGGTGTTGCTGAACATGTATATCGTTCCATGGAGGAGTATCTCAGAGACTGTTTGATCCTGGATCCTGACGATTCAAAACCTAAAAAAACTAATAACGAGTGATGTAGAACAAAAGTTTTCATCATAGAATTGAAAATGTGCAGAGAATCAATTTAAAATCAAAAATCGAAAATGTATATCAAAAAATACAGAAATCTAATGACCGTCAATATTATTAATTAAATCCAATCAAGCTTAAATGCTTACTATAGGATTGTGTATACATAGACTTCTTTTACGTTGTTCTAGATATCAATATTGAAGTGCTGCATTCATCATTCATAATATTATACATTTGCCCTATAGGCTGGCACTTAAATAACTCCTTAAAAACTATGTGAGTTACTCCTGGAGTTACTATATAGATTATGAATATTAAATGCACTTCACAATCGATATCATGATCTTCTTAAAATAAAAAAAAAGATAAAATTTAACAACGGTAAATCAGAACACAGGCAGTGACACTATATAGATACATAATATGTTAGCATACAGAGAGGCACGAAAGAGATATTGAAAGTGAAATATGTTTAAAATGTTAACAATTAAAGTGCTTTAAAGAGTCACCCGTACTTAAAAAAAAATTATCGACGAAAATTTGAAGCAAGACATTTTTTTTCTTTTTCAGAATTTCCAGTCAAGATAGTTATTACCATGTAATGTGTCTGTCTGTAATATTTCCAGAAAGTAGACGCCAAATCATTTTTTAAATGCTAGGTATTTAAATATTAAGTAGCAATAAAAGGTTGTAGATATGATAAAGACAAAAGATTTTGTGCAATGGTCAATTAATTTGTCATTTAGTTCAAGTTTTTAAAATAGGGAAGATAGATAGTATAATTGAATATGTATATATTTATGGGACGAAAACATCAAAGAAGTATGTTTATCGAGCATTAGAAGAACGTTTTTTATTCGTTTTGAATATCCTCGTTGACTATATGTATATTATTAATTTATGACAGTAGGAAATATCATCCCTCAGTAGTCAAGAAAATAAAGTTATTTGAAGTGGTGAAAAGAAAATTTTAAACAGAAAAATTAATTAAATATGGTTGTGAATAGTCAAAAATTGTATAAAAATTATGTTGTAGAGAAAAAGTAAATTGAATTGACTATATATAGTTTGGCTATGCATGTAAGATTAATTAGGTAAATTATGAACACGAGATTGAAATAAATTTTTATCATTTGTTTATCTTCAAGGACTGTAATAGTTAAAATATTTTTATCAGTTCGAAATTATTGGCAATAATAATGAAAATCCATTGCTTCCGAAAATAAAACTTAAAAAAATATTTTACGAAGAGATCATATTGAGATATACTATATAGTAATTATGCATGAGAGGTATGTTAGGATGATTTATTAAACTGATCCAAGGAAGGTGTTTACCTTATTGTCACAAAAATGTCACATATTTTAAATGTATCGTTTACATTTTATTAAAATCCAATTTATTTAAAGCAAAATAACACGTTCAAGTGTGGATATTTTTTTGAGAGTAAACAAAGCTCTTATAATATATTTATCAGTGAGGTTTTATTAGATTAATATAAAAAAAAACATATTTTTATATATTTTGGAAAAGTCAAAAGACAAGTAAATCTTTTATTTATATTTTTCTCCAAAAAATTGCGTAGAATTCTTATAATTATAAGAGTAAATATTTATCTTTTAAATATTTAGATCAAAATTATTAAAATTAGCAGAATAAGCGTGAAAATGCTTCTCAAAATTAAAAGAGTAAACACTTTCTTAGTAACATTCTTCATTCAAATCATTACGAAAGTATCTCTTTTATCTCGTAATAAGTTAACAAGAAATCTCGTGACTAGACTTTGATCTTCATAGATACTCTTTCTAATGCTATAAAATATATTCAATAAGAATAACTTGGTATAACTTCCATTTAATACATAATATAAATTTTCTCACCTTATGAGAAAGGATAATGAAACTACAAATATGAAAGAAAATGAAGTCATCAATCAAATATTGCCTTGTTACACACTATATAGGAGAGAGTAATAACACTAAAGAATATTAATTGTTTTTTTTTGTGATAGAAAATAATGTCCAGAATAATGTTGAATGAAGGTCTAATATGCAATCTAAGAAAATATTAATTTTTTTGTCAAAAAAGAACGAAAAACAATGTAATTTCATTGAGAATCTAAAATAAAATTCGATGTAAAAAAAAAATAATTTCAAATTAAAATTGGAATAAAACTCTTTAGTAGCTTTAGTACCTTCACAGAACGCCGAAAAAAAGATTGAATGTGTTTGAAAATCCTTAACAGTTATATGCGTCGGAAAAACCATTCATCGGCCTAAAAGTGTTTCAGAGGTCAATCATAGATGGCGGGGTCTCCTATTCGCTTGCAAGCCAATATTTCATTTTATATTTTCAACGGGTAAGAAGAATGTTCTTATTTTGCTTTTGTGATAATATTATATAATATTATTGACAAAAGAGACAAAATGTAAAATTTAGTTTTTCTTAAAAACTCATGCATTATCCTATTCATCAATGCCTTTGTGTTGTAATCGTTCCCTTTTTAGAGAAGCACGGAATAAATCCCACAAAATACCCTCTTACCATTTCGCAGTCGTCAATTAAAAGTTTGAAGGATAAAAAAATAGTCTATGTATCTTTATTTAGGGAGCGAAAAAATCATCAGCAGCCCTAAGGGACTTAGACGAACATCAAATAGAGAGCGAATATTTTCAGATGAGTCCGGAAAGAGAGGCGAGAAAAACAATGTGTACAAAAACTCACCGTGGCATTATTTATTGGATTATTTCATTTAAACAATGGGAAAGTAGCTCGCCCTTTTCTCTTCTCTTAGTTGGCACGAGGATTCTCTGCCTCGGTAACACAACTATCAAGTTGCGTGCAACCCATCGAGACACACGGCAAACCTGAAAATTAGGTGAAGATAAAGAGAGTTCTCTACAGCAATAATCTGTCAATATTGGGTTTAGCTCTGAACAATTCTCCTCCAAGGAAATCTGATACAACTATTTGGACAACTGTGGAATTCCCGCGATGTACAAATTATTATATATTCCTAATGTATTAAATCCTCAAAACACTTCTTCATTTATTGACTCACATCCCTCGTGTGATCCCTCCGAACTCAACTCAATTTATAACACCTAAAATTAACTCACAAATCGATTAAACATCTGTAATCTGTTGTTGTCCTTTTTGTATAGTTCATTAACAATCTAAATCAATATTGTTACTAATCGGATCCTCGATATAAAAATACATAGGAATTATTTGCATAAACGCCCCGGTATCGTCTATCACATAATATGCAAATGATTAATAATTCATGTGACGTTCTTTTCATCCACAGTGCGACGTGTGACAAAACATCATTTAGAGTCTCGAGAGGATGATAAATGACACTAATCTGGATCCGGCTTCCGCTTTCTATTTAAAATATAGACACAATAGTGAGAAAGTGTTCAGTTCATCCCGAGAAGTGGAACTGAAGTATACCTACTATACACTGAATGGGCTTTCGTCGTACACAAGGTTCACCATACACAATGTATAGTCGAGGGCGCTTATTCAAAAGGTCCTGAAAAAGGGGTAAGCATTTATGCTTCTGAATCACCAAATAATCATCAGAAATAAAAATATTATTTGAAAAAAAGGAATTATTAATTAATTAGTATATAGAAATTATATTTTTCGGTGCTTTCTATTATTTAATTTTCTCTTATGCTCTCGTATAAACACCGTAGGTAAGGACTAGACACTAAGAAAAATACGTTCACATAACAATTTATGGAAAAATATATAATAGATCTGCGGGTTTTCTCTATGTTAGTTAAATAGAATTTATTAATTTTTTTTTTAATTTGACATTTAAGCTTCTTTCATTTCTCTGAAAATAGGTGTGAAATTAAAAAAAGGCTAACTTCCTATAATAATTCGTATATATATTATAATATAATAATATAATATATAATAATATAATAATTATAATAATAATAATAATAATTCGCCAAAAAAGAAGATTTACCTATACTTATTTCATAAATTTTCAGGACAACTCGGTCATAAAAACCTAGTTTTTCTAACGTTCTGAACAATTAAATAAAACTGTAAGTAATTATTCTTTAAGTTTATGTTCAAATCTTTGAATTGGTCTCAATACAAAGAATAAAAATAAAAAAAACAGAAACTTAACCCGCAATTGCCCATAATTTCGCGAACTCGAAGGGTTAACGTATTTCTGAAGATAAATAATCCATGGTGGTAATTATCGTGTTCCAAAACAGAAAGGGCCTTTCGATGCCAATATAGAAATTATTGAATCTTTAAAATGATAAGCATTTCGCTGCATGACAAACCCCTTGTCAAAAAGAAGATCACAAAACGAAAATTCTTTTTTATTACTCTCCTCATTAACGAATCACCCCTTGCTTGTAGTAACATAAACACCCCTTCGCTTGTACAATTCCTTCATATGTTTAATCCCATCAATTTGATGCTATAAATTGTCAATTGGCTTTTCAAAAAAGTGTCTTGCTTTTTATAACTGGTAATTATGATTGATGAAAATCTGACATGAATTTAATGGTTTGTAAAATTTTTTTCTCCGCTTCGTTATTCGTTGAAATTTTGTGAATTGCGAAAAATATAAAATGCCCCGCTAAATTCGTTGAATGTAACAGTGAGCAAAAAGATTTTTAAAATGATTTTTTTACACTCAGATTAGAATAGGGAAAAACGTATTGAACTGTAACGATATTTCTCAAGTGGAGGACACAAACTTCCCATTTCACGGTTGTTTCACATTTTTCACTTATTGCTCTCTCACGGAGACATTCAGAAATGCTCCCTTCTTTGTTAATTTGAGATTCTTCAGATACATACTGACTTCACTTTATGTCCAATTCACAACAGGCTAAAACATTCGAGTGGGTATTATACCATGAAAAACTATTAATAGGTGCCGTGCTCTTCAGCTTGGTCACCCCATGTCTAACAGAAGAGTATATCCGAAATAAAAATTGCCCTGTGCCACAAACCGGAGGGAAACTACATATGACAAAAGGCAAACAAAGTCAGTTTATTTCGCTATTAGTTGGTGGCTTAGAAGCCCATAAATTGACAATGGATGTTTGATTTTTTCGAGAGATAGTAATTTGTGCTAAAATGTGCTACAACAGGAGAGTGTGGTAAGTGGAATTTTGCAATTGTGTAAGCTGCGTACAGAAGAGGGGAAATAAACTCTGCATATAAGTGTAATTTCACATTTATTCATTCTGTTACATAAGCCAATTCCTATAAATAGGGGAAGTATAATACATGGAATATGTAGAACTTTACGCAAAAATTATAGTAAAAAGGTATAGCTACAAACTAATGTTTTCCTTATTTTTGCAATGTTAGTCTATCAACTATGAATTGTACATATCTATATTCTATATAAAAATCTGTCATATAAAAAAAAACAATTAAGTGGGAATTGATTGACTAGAACATATTTCAAATTCCCACATGATCATAACAAAAGTTTATTGTATGGGAAACAGTCTTAAACAATTTAAAAGATTTTATTTGCAGACACAAAGCAGCTATATAAATAATTTGGCTTATATTATACTTCACATAATTGCAATAAATGAAAAAATCATATAAGTAGGTAATTATAAATTTACATTAATTGCATTAATTGCAATTGTGTATTACTTAGTCGAATTTTCTGAATAAAGGGACGACAATTAATAGGCAGACCGAGAATTTTTTATTTTTAGCTATACTCTGCATGAATTGCGTATATTATATATATTATGTATATATCACAAAATAAATCGAGACGTCTATACTGAAATATTTCCTAAAGTATAGGATTGCAAATCTTTAGTAGTCGCTAAATTATATTATATAAATGTATACCGACGGTAATTGCCATTTTCTTATAGCCACACAAATATATATAAACACCCTTTATTTATAAATTTATTTGCTGGAATGGAGATTCGAGTCATATTCATCTTTTTCTCAACTCAACCCTTTGGAAGTTCAAGAGGAAAACAAAAGAGTTTCTTGACTGTATTTTAGTAAATCATGAAAAATGTTAAAGGCTATTGGGCTAAACTAACAATGCAAACGAATCCAAACTTGAGCAATATGTATATTAAAGATATTAAATGACGAAATATTAACTTGTAATTGTGAGTACATTTATGATTAATTCAAACTCAAATACAATTATAATAAAAAGAAAATGAATCGATATGTCAACTTTTTGAATTAACCTGAGATCTTTAAAATCATTAAGGATCATTAGGTGTAATATTTCATAAGAAAGAAGGGTTTTATTAAAAGAACGTAAAAAAACATTCAACAGATTTTCACGGTATGAGAATAGAAAATCTATAAATTTTAATTCTTATTTATTCATGTTTCAAAAATATTTTAAATGTTAGAACATAAAGATACACGCATTTTTGATATGAGATACGCAAACAAGTTATAATAAATTAAGTAATTAACCAAAATAGCCTTCATGTTATAGTAATTAATGGATATTTGATGGGACAATAACTTACTTTCGTGACAAAACTTGAAAAATGTCTCAATCGCCTTTAATAAATACGTATCGTGAAAGAGTGTAAAACACATGATATAGCAAAGTTGATGGACGGGTGACAATATTGATCAAATTATCTCAATTAAAATTAAAATGTTGCATCACAAATTTTGTATCAGTTAGGATGGGGCAAATTTCTGCTTGAAAGTTTTTTTTTTTAATTTATGGATATTTTATGCAAATGTTTTTATGTGTCTTTCTTTCCTGGGTCGTCAGGAGCTGCTTTGTATCTCTTCTCTCATTAGTCTTCTTTTTTTGCCACCATGGCTTCTCCGCGTACACACCGATTGAATGTATATACAAATATGTGTGTATTTGTAGTATAGATTTATGTTGAAAATCACCATCTGCATTGCTATTACTGATCGTAACACTGGAAGGGTTCTTGTTGTGGCTGATTAAGTGGTACGTTGTAGTATTGATAGGTAGAGTCCTCCCAATTGTTTCCCTCATAAATATCCGTTGACCCGTAGCTTGAGTACGGATTTTCGTTGGTGTTCTGATAATCGTACGCACAGTTTTGATATGTAGTGTGATGTGTAATATCTCCATTGGCATATGTATATTGGTCGAAGAAGGTGTTAATACTGCAATTATCACTGCTGGCCGATGGTGAAGTTGATGTAACGGCATTGCGATCATTGTAAAATGGGTAGGTGTACATATTCGAATCAATGTATTGTGTGCAAGAAGTTGAAGGAGTTGAAGCAAGTGTATGGATATTGGTATCCTCGAAGGTGGTCGATGTCGTGCCATTGCTACTCGAAAGGCTAATTGCATCATCACCATTTTGCCAATTGTCCATAGCCGCGATTGTTCCACTTTCCATGTCGAGGAGTGTTGTGCATTTTTGTTGATCGTTGGGTAATGAAGAATAATTGGTGACTGAGATACCATACAGCGAAGACTGTTCCACAGTGGTGTGGTAGCCCTCGTGAGTGGTCATGGTATAATTGACGCCCATTGGGAGATTGGTGAATGGCACATGAGGAGTTGAGGTGGAGACATGAGGTGTTGTAGGCAGTGATATATGACTGACCTGTGGACATTTGCATGTAAATTCCATGCAGTAGGTGCATTTTTTCTTATGCATTTGCAAGCATTTGACACTGTCTTTAGGCCTTCGCAAGGTTGTAAGCTGCAGAAAAAACTTGGTTGTTACGGACAATATTGTAACATGAGTCTAATCTTCTATAACATCTATAAATTATTAACATAGAGTGTGCATATATGAAATAGCCAGATTAACCCCAAAATATCAAATATCAACTGAACTTGACTCCAGAAGTTTGGCTGTTTGTCTGTTGTAGAAGGGAGTTAAGGGTAGATCAGAGTTGGACACCTACTATAGGGCAGGTCGCCTCTTCTTCCGTCTTATTTAATAGTCATATAAATTGACTCAATTTTTAATCAATTCTACCGGACATCTTTATTTTAAATTTCTATTAAAAAAAAGTCCCACAATATGCATTTATCCTATTAAGTAGGTAATATTTTTAAATGAATTTTACTGGATCAAAGTCACGACGTAAATCACATGCAGGGAGACTCGAAGTGCCTCAATGGAAAACGAATTTAAAAATTTGACAAACTTTTCCAAAAATACTCACTTTGGAATTGAGCGCAGCTTCCTGGGCCAATAGTGAGGCTAATCCACGAATCCTTCTACCAACACCGAGACTTCTTCTTGTCTCACTGCAACCTTTTGCCTCGGGTTTGGGATGATCATGCACACCTTTTGCTTGAAAGAAAATTGCGTATTCGGTGTGGCGCCAAAAATGAGTTACTGGATAACCGCAATGTCCTCGACATGGAAGAATCTCTAGCCGTCCATTACAAGCACTATATAATAATTTATAAATCACAGTCATAATTGTTTTCACAAATAAAATTCAGGATTTTAAGAATGCTCACCGATTGGGGCATGGCTTCCCTTGCTGCTTCCTGCGAGCTTTGTCACAGATTGCTGGCCTAAGATGGATTCGATCTCCATTCGGTAGGCGGCATCGCGAAGAGCACAACAGCACGCCAAGGCAACTTTTTTTGAGAATGTTGACATTGTGATTATTTGTGTTGCGCATCGCCCAACCTGAGGAATGTCGCCTGGCATCGTCAATTATCACGGGATACACAAGACGGCAGTGACCATCGGCCCATTCACAAAATTCATCGAATTCCGTGTCGGATATTCGTGGTACAATTGTATCATTGATGTCCCAATCTGTGGTAACTTTGCTCCTGATTTTCAACGGTGGTGAGTCTGGACGACTGAAAAATGTTGATGAGTTAATTAGCTAATTTTTCTCTCAGCGGTGGGCACATAAATGAGCAATTTAAACGTGATGGATTTCGTGAGTCAGGCGTGTTTAACATTTTAAATTGGCACTCTTAAAATTTAATAAGAAAATTGATGAGGATCCTTTTTATTTCTCTTTTATGCTCACAAAATGAATTATTTATTGTTATCTGGCTTTTTCTTTCAACTATAAGTATATTGCAAACAACTTTAAGGGCACTTTGCAATTGAATGTGTCAAATTTTGAGAATTTTAAATCAGCACGAACTGGTTTTTGAGAATCTTCCCGGGCACCTCCATCGCAATCTCAATTTTTACTTGACTTCCTCTGTGACTCATTTCAATATCACAATGTGTGGTGCCTTTTTACATGTTGTACAAAAATCGCAACATCCGAGCACAAGAAAACAGATTCTGGTGAAGATGACCCGTAATTATACATCACGATGTGCATGAAGTAAATTTCTCAGCAATCGATCAACGTACATTATCAAATATGCTTACATAATAACCATCGTGTGTTGAATACGTTATATCCAATTGACTTGAATTAGTGATGTTTAACTTTTTGTGTAAAAGAGTCTCCGATTGACTGAAATGCAATTTGTTTCACTGTTTTATTATATTTGCTTCTGTTTTTGCGTCTTTTCAGTTTCACAATATGGAATTTCAACTGCGACGAGGGCACAATATAACATCCAAACGATGTCTGCAGTTCAGTTACAAACGCTGCGAGTCACGGGACAGACATACGTCCGTACGATCAGAGTGCGAATAGAAAACTGAAGTGAGTCAGAGTCAGGGGATTGAGACACGAACATCACAGAGAGCACCAAGCTAATGTGTTTCTAGATGCTTATACATCGGTCTTATGCTATTGTAACATAGGAGAGACTCCGCCCCGATTTCTCAACTTTCCACAAGCTCACTCGTAATAGAGTTCAAATGGGGAAGTCTGTGAGCGCCAATGAGGTGTCTTTATCCAGCCACAATATTATTGGTCGGATAACTTTTGAAGCGAATGATCGGCATGGAAAACACCGAGGGAAATTTCTTCGTAAGTAATAGTCTATATATTATTCTAAAATTTTGTTATAAAAAATCTAATTACACGGTGGTGATGATGAGAATTTTGGGAATGAAGAAGCTTCAAAAGATAATCTACCTAAACCTAAAGTAATCTAAACAAACATAATCTATCTTCACTATTATAATAAAATGATTCTATGTACATCGTAATCCCCTATGAAATCAATATTGTTTTATTAGGTTAGTACTTATTTCTACTATTACCTAGATAATACAATTTCTCTTTATACAAAATTTCATTCAATGACAAATAAAAATTGTTTGTTAAGTAGACGTTGACATAAAATACTTTTTACTTCCATAATATAAATAAAATAAAGCAAAATGCTTTCAAAGTACTATGTACTATGTATTGTAATATGTAAAAGCAGAAATAAATTGTTAAATTTCTGTCTGTTTCGGAAATGCTTAAATGTATCTTTCATGTCTCATGCTCTTTCTCACATTTAACTTAAAGAAAAAAGTGATATACCTACCTAGTAAATTCATTTAATTTAAGAATTCAAGAGAAACAATGCGGGTATTTTGAACTTGGCATTATATACCCCTTTTTAATATTTCTAACACAGAATTTTCTTCGTACAGAAACCTTCATTTTCTTTTCTGCGTATACTTTTGCATTGCTGATTTTACTACGAGAACAAAGCATAGACAGTGGAATTAGAAAAGGCAATTTGAAAGACGTACAAATTAGGAGAGATGCACTATAATCATTAATCAATCAGTTAAATCAAACATGAATGAGAAAACTGACAAAATCATGCTGAGGAACAGCATGAATAAATAAATAAATTTGATTGTGAGTTCTCTCTTTATAGTGTCTGCGAACGCCGCAATATCGGTCTGTATATCATTGATCTGAGGGTGACCAGAAAATGACCCAATGACTCCCAGAACTGAACATATAGAGAAAACAATATTTCATTAATGTCTCTCAGAAATGATGGTGAAATATTTGAGATTCTTATTTGTGTGTCTTTAATTTAGAAACTTTTCGAAAGGAAATGTTTTTATCTTCCCACGAATGTTAAACCTAAAAATAAACATTCACACATTCAATTAGTTCTCATCGAAAGTTGACTTTTTTCCCAAGACGATTGAGCGTCAACGATTTTGCCTTTAATTGCTTAAGAAGACATTTCGGAACACCTGCGTTTCTCACCACTCTTTATGCATTCGAGTTGCTCTTCCCCCAATAATGAAAATTTTTACCACATGAATTAGTTTAATAGATGCTCTTGTATTTGATAAAATAAAATATTACTCTATTCACTCAATTCATGTCCCTCTCTCTTGGGAAAAGTTAGTCCTTCCTCGTCCTTCTCAAAAATCCTCTCATTAGTTTTGTCAAATCACCCGCTGGGACCCGTTAGAAAATCACTGATAATAATCTTATGCTTAATATTGAACCCCCTTTAAAATCTTGTGTGAATATTGTGTGAAAGATGTGACCAAATACCACAGGAACAATAGGTACTCAACATTCGCATATACGCAACTACGCAACTGTTTCACTCAGTGAAGTCAGACTTCAAGTCGTTAAAAGATTCTCATTTTATGTAGGGAGACTTCACCAGTAAACGATGAGAAAGAATAAGAATATTTCAAGAGAATATGGAAAAAGAAAAAAGATAGTCTTGTGACCACTTGTGACTGTTCGCCCGTGCGCAATCGCTTTAAGGAAGGCAATCAAGTAATTAATATTCACGTTTGTCGCGTTCTTTAGAATTTTTCTTCGTGCCTGAAGAAAACTACCTTTAAGTGTTGAATGGGTTTACTGGTATAAATACAGGCGTGTGAAGTGTAAGGAAAAACGTTCAACAAGAAAATAGAGCAGGTGTTTCAAATAAATATATACCTTTTTCACATCTGTTTGAACACTATAATCCTGTTTAGCTTTGGTAAAGCATTACATTACTTTGACTCACATACGTTTGAAGAAATATATAGGTATTAAGTTCAAGTACAAGAATATCTTTCATACAGCCATTGAATTAGTTCTATTGTATGATATATGTTTAATTGAAACTAAATTTCCTTTTGCTTTAATTGACTCAATTTGTGTGACACAAAGGAGTAGGAAAAAATATTTCCTCATTTCTTTCAATTTTGGACTGGTATCTCGGAAAGATTTTATTGTTGCTGAAGGTCTCTTTATTCAAAATCAACGGCATTTGTAGAGGGTGTGTGTCGGCATTCTTCGTCAATTAAATTTAATTAGTGACGAAGAACCCCTTCATAATTCTCAATTAAATGTACATTTACCATCTTAGTGTTAAATTTTCTATACATACATAAGAGACTTTTCATTTCACAAGATCTGTCACGTTTAGGAAAATATCTATAGCAAAGGACATCTGCGTTTGTTCAATGTTAAAGTGTGCGTCATTAATTGTATGATTGATAGTCATTTCGTCAATGTATCACCCCAAAACTGAAGTGTAGTTTTCTGTAATTCCAAAAGGGAGAATTCAACACCTAACATAAAACCAGCAGTTGAATATGGTTTCTGTCTCGTTTCATACTGTTAGTACATCATAATTTTCTGGGGGCTGGACACAAGAGTCTCTAATCACTCTTTCACAAAATATTATATACCTATAGAAAACATATTTCAACTATTTTTTTCTCTCAATATTATGCACAATCACTGGAAGATGTTGTTACTATTCGAGATTGTCATATTGTATAACTAAAATTCAAACAAATATACGAAAAAAATATTATAATTAATATTTTGGAAAATAGTAAATGGTCAGTCTACACATAATCCATATAATATATTAGGTAAAGTGAATAATTATCCAGCATATTGACAATATAAAATTTACAGTAAAACCAGTATCTATACAGTTTTGTTACAAATAATGATATTGTAATATAATTTATTTTATATTTGCAAAAATTTAGTAGGTATAATGATTTGGATAATTTGAATCAAAATATGTATTTTTTTAGAGATAGTTTTGAATACCGGAGGTAAAAAATAAAATTGAGAATGGTATAATTGATGATATTCAGCTCTCGAATATAGGGGTTAAACTGTACCTACATGAAACTTTGGAATGAGGAAGAAATATCTTAGGGGATCCTCTCGACTTCAATGATCAATTTAAGTGGTGGACACGTGACCACTATTTTCGTTAGAATTAAATAGAAATGGTCACGCCATCACACCATTTCATTTGCTTCATATATAGCAAAGTTAAACTGCACAGATATATGTAGATGAAATGAAATATGATTTAATAAATATTAGATATTTTATATACCTATGTAAAATTTATGGCGAAATAGTTTGTTGTTGTCAGGAACTCATTGTGAATTACTTTCTTTCAAATCCTGATTAATTATTTAAATATTTAAAATCAATTCTTTTATTATAGTACAAGAAATTATAATTTTATAGTAAAGCAGTGTTTTTTTAACATTGATTGAATTTCTGTATTCCCTGTAAAATTTATTGTCTTAAAAATCCTGCAAGTCAAAGCCAGACATAAAAATAGTTCTTAATTTTTGTCAGTGGACAATATAATTATGTGTCTCTACCCCATTTTACCATATGCTATGCTCATGGCAATTGTATCATTTTGTAGTAAAACAAGCATCCTCCTCGTGCCATGATATTCCACTATGTGATGGCATTAGTGTGTTAAAAATATCCACCAGTTTCACGAATAAACGAGTTCGTGTCATTTCATACAATCATTTCATCAATGATTGGCATCATCTCGTCTGGTATTTTTGTTGAATATATAAAGGGGATGATGTTACTTGGTACATATGTATTATCTATTGGACTGTGGAATGAGAGGATTTTTCATATGTTTCGCAATTAAAAATTCGACATAAAACACACGTTGTGTTATCTTGATCAGCAATGCTGAACATTTTGCTCGTTTTGTGAGTGGGTGAAAGTAAAACACCACGCAATAAATATGGAATGATGCTCTAAGCATTTTATTTGAATATTTTAACTCACCCTCTGCATATTGAACGTGAAACTATATGGAATTTGGAATTTTTAATGATATCTCACAATGTATCTCAGACTCCCTCACAATAGGGATGAACAACTGTAAAAAATATATAACAATAATTGGCTTCTGGTGGAAAGTATGGTGATGAGGCGTCAAACCAATTAATGGTATATTATATGTTATAGTTTCATAGAATGAATATTGTATGTGAAATGGACCTTTTTCCACTAAAAATTCTTCTCCTAGGGTGAGTGTCGAAGTGTGTCAATTAAAACACCACATAATTGAAATTATTTTAATATGCCAAATTATGCATGAATGCCACATCTTTTCTATTCTAACCTTATTCATGCATAATATTAATTTTAAGTATCAAAATAATCGATTCTTTTAATGTGCTCTATTTGAAGTTTTATATTAAAAATGTTTTGTGAAAATATTCCTCAATATATATATATATATATATATATATATATATATATATATATATGAATGTGTAATACCTACATATAATACATATGTGTATCTAAAATAAAATCCATCTAAAATGGTGATGGTTCTCCATGATAAACATGAGAAAATTGTTGAAAATTGTTGGGTCACAATTTCCCAAACACATGCAGTGTTTGCAACTTGTTTGCCCGCATATTTAATTTTTGAACTAGATGATTTCTCGGAGTCTTCCCAATTTTTCTTTATTTTTGTTGCAGAATCTCGTCTAAGTGTTATGTATATACTATATAACCCATATATTTATATGGTTTGAGACTTAGTGCTAGCAAAAATATGTGTTCAATATATAGCAGTTGATTTAAAATCGATTTTCACTTTTATCATTCTGACCTTATGGCTTAAGTGCTGTATATTACGAGGGGGTGAACACTTCATTTTATGAGTCAGTGTAAAAACCAGTCAAGGGGACTTTCATAGTGATTGAGAGTAAATTAAGGAGCATATTGTCCCTGTTTGTAACTTCACCCGCAGAATTATCGTGAGAAAAAGAGTCCTTAAATGTTCATCAGAAGTCATCAGAATAAAATCGTTGTTCGAAATCTTTGATGTCTGTGTAAACTATTAATACATATTTTTGCAAAAATATTGTCTGCTCATAATTTAAAAAAAAAATCAACAGCAATCCTTGTCACTTTTCACTTTTTCTTCATATCTAACTATAAAGATCTACCCTTCTGTGTTCGTTTATACAATTCACATAAAAAGATCGGAACGGTATATTAAGTTTGGGTTTACCTTTTAAATTCATGTTATTATTCATCATCACACTCATTCATTGTTACACACCCTTTTTTGTTAAAATATATGTGCCAAATAAAAATTTCTACGAGAGGTTGTTTAACACAAACAAAAATGATAAGAATCATTGCAATATAATTGCATTTGAGCTTCTTTATTCCTTTTCATCAAAGAATAAGTTAAGAAGCATGGAGAAAAAAGTGTGATGTTTCTATTGAGTATTTTAATTCAGGGGTACAGAGTCACAGATTTTTCACCTGATAAGTAATATGTCAGAGATTATTCAGCCTGTCTCGCACTCACATGCGATTGTTCAGTTAAAAGAAGATATTAGGTTAGATAAAGTTTAACGGACGAACTTAGGAATTCTTATAAAAGGGAGAGCAGAGATGTTCGGATGCAAATTAGAGTTTTTCTTCAGAACTGTATGCTAAGGACATTAAATAACTGCAGTGAAAATCTATATAACCAACAGGATTTTCTTGAATAGGCTTTATGTCTGACTCATATCCTGAAAAACTAGTGTTTTTTCTTGTTTTTAGTATAATACGAGGCGCTTCGCGCCTCTCTTTGCTTGGTTTGTGTGGTGTCTTGGGTTCATTAATTTGATTTTACTTTTATTATAAAAAGTCGAAGATAGGGTAACTTTGTTTGGACAGTATCAATAGCGGATGGAGGGAGCTATCCCCTATAATGTTGAGTTACAGGACACATTACCCCAATCAACCCCTTCATACATTATGACCCGCTAACGATTTATCTTAGTGATGAAAAAGTCGAAATTGTCTGAAATAATGGTAAATTTGTTTGAAAATTACTGATAGGGGATGATGGGGCCTTCTTATATGGTATGGGGTTGTAGGTGAACCCATTCTGATCAACCCTATCATACATCGTGACCAGCTAGCGCTTCATTTTTATGGTCAAAAA
>CAKKOB020000408.1:12692-53795 GCA_918844115.2 Phlebotomus perniciosus | reverse complement strand
CCTCCAGAGAGGGTTAACAGCGCCACCGCGAGAAGGCGAGAATGAGGAGACTGGGAGGAATTAAGTGAGAGATATCATTTCCGTGAGGATCAATCATTAAATTACACATTCCTCCCCTTTATGCGATGTTATGCGGCGCCGAAATAGATCTAACATTGAATTGCAATAAACTGATAAAAAACGTTTGAATATTTCGAATTAAATATTCTACTGAATTCAAGATCGTTTCTTGTTGATTCAACCGCCCAAGCACTAGATATCCTTACCCCATCATATGGAAAGCGTATTCATCATGCTCGTGTTGCGACATAAAATTCCTCCTTGGCTGACGATGAACAGTGTTGGAGCAACACATGGATTTACATTGCGAGAAAAAATAAGGCAAAATAAACACATTTTGAATGTATACCAGGATTTCTTGTGGTTTCATCCCAACTCACGACTGAGCGTCATAGACTCAGTTGGTTATATGAATTTCTTTTAGACAAATGCAAATGAGAAGTAATACCATTTCCATCGATGTCTGACACAAGAGAGTAGCTAAAGTACATCTCAATATTCCACCCTTATCCCAGTCGCACACGTCTCTTGGAAAAACATGTATCTTAAAGTTGGAGCGTCGCTTGTGAGTTGGAGGAGAAATGGAATTGGAATGATATTCATGGTGAAATAACATAAATAAGTGGATGAAGTTGCTCTGAACATGTTTTGAAGAATATTTTATTGAATAATAAAAGAAGTATTTCTGTGCTTTGGCCTCTCGCAACTACACTCGGTCAATCCCTTCGTGCTGAGCTTTATGTTTAGTCGTCTCGAGAGAAAAATCAACTCCCACACCGGAAGTGTGTATTCCACCATTAATGCCACGTGGTTGAATCTCTCGTGGTGTGTTTTAATAAAAATGCCAAGAGGATGAAAGTGAAAGTAAACGAATGATGAGGAGTAACAAAAAAACTCGTTAAAGAGTTCCCAGGGAAAGGTATAAAGTGAAAATAATGGTAATGATGCTCAGGGTGAAATAAAAGTTTTCTCCACTTTCACTGGCGAAGCATGAGGTGCAGAATGGTTTGAAATCATTGGAAAAGAAGCGACACTAAACATTTTTACGGTGGCAATTTTTTAAATTAAATTGATTGAATCTTGATGGCGACTTAAACGATCGCTACAGCCCAGAATAGCTGTCGTACATGTGATTCGACTTTGATTGCCCTCTTTTCCATGCTTTCCACCCACTCAGGCTTGACTTTTAACGAGGTGAACTGTGAAAGCTCTTTCGTGTATTTATAGGTAATCGATGCAAACAGACAGTCTCATGCGAAAGCTTTGGCTTTCGGGAGAGCTTGCGGATCGTCTCTGGGATGGAAGGGGTTGAAAACAGCCAATGTAATGAATTATAAACGAGCATCAGTTACATCAACTTCGATGTTCATACCAATTGAGTCGTTTTCACTAAGTGGCTTTCCCACCCGCCATCATCTCATCGTCATCCTTAAGCTTTATTCTCCACTATGTCATTTGTTGTCATTCGACTCTACACTAGGAAAATGTATATATATACACGTATTAAATGACTTTAAGCGTATCCATTTGACAATTTCCCTACTTGTGCACTCAGACGAAATGCGAGGGACTCAATTGGTTAAGAGGATTTCTAAAATTCATGCTATTTTTGTAAGTTGTGAAATCAATTTGTTGAATAAATTGCAACTAAAATAATGCATGCATCAGAAACTATTACATCTATTTTAGATATATCTTAGATAAAGTAATAAAATTTCCAGGTCAATGATTTGTTGAATTTTTCTCAGTGTGTAATGGAATTTATTTTCAAGAGGAAATGACCCTAGAAGACGTACAAAATTGTCTGTGAAGAAATATAAGTGATGACAAATTTTCTTTTTCTCATACCTTTATTCTTTCCCGGGGAATTGTCATGGAAAAATTCCGTGAATTGGGGATACAGGAAATTTAATTATTTTCCACCAAGCATGAGAAGATGAAAAAATCCCAGGCAGAAATCTCAATAAAGCCTCCACCTATTATGCTAATACGTAAAATTGAAGCTTCCTGCTCGACTGAATCTACTCATCGCCCATTGGCCAACACTTGGATATTATTGCGATAATTTTCCATTATCCACCCTCTCTAAAACTCTGCCAGGGTGTTTTGTTATGCGTGGAAGACAAGTGTTCACGGCGGCGGTGGAGTGAGAAAATAAAATTTTCAAGAAGGCAACTTTCAAGTAATAAGTTCATTATAATTATACTGTTCAGTGCTGGGGAATTCCTTTAGCCCTTCTCACCCATCGAAATTTATCGAAAACTCCTGCGAATATCTTATTAAAGTCACTCGAGGGATCTTTATTTCTCCCTTAAATTCACCCTCGAGCGCTGTCGCCATTTATACATCCACCACCACTTCAATTCACCCACCCATTTTCGAGAGCAAAAAGATGCCACCAAAGACGAGCTTTAACGGTGTGAGCAAATGGTGGGATTAGCAATTATGTTCCAACCAGAAGGCACATTAGGCTTCAGTGGAGAAAAAAAAGATGAATGAAAAATTAGTGCGTCTCTTGAGGGATGTCTTAGCTCCATGGAACAATTTTTTTGTCACCCACTGAGGTCCCTTTTATAGAGTTAAAATTTTAATTCAGACGCATCTCATCACACACCAGACGCTTTTATTGAAATTCACAGAGAGACGCATGCCATTTATTAAAAAAGTTATACGAGGAATCTGGGTGAGCAGGAAAAAAGTTTCTGGGCCATACAGGATGGAACGCTTTTATGGGGGAGGGGGGGCTGTCTGTGTATATAGCAAACAGCAAATAAGGAAATTGAACGACACACGATACACCACAGAATGCATCCATGAATCTTCATTATTTCACCCTCAATGTGCCCCATGTCGAGTACATTACATATATAGTATGAGAAGTCTTGACAGTGAAGAGGGTGGATTATAAAAATTTCACAGAAATTGACCCTCACCCCCAAAGTGAAAATATTAACCCACAAGGATGGTGAAAGCACGAGCTTTTGCCTTTTTACATCTATTTACTTGCCATCGATGCCTCAATCTCATTTTTATCGACGGAAATTGATTGAAGTCCCCATGAAATGTGAATTATTGATGTTGAATCGATACCACTAAGCGTTCAGCCAAACCCCGAGAAATGTATGTGCCAGTCGCTCACGGAGATATGGCTCTCAGGGGGAATGGCAAGAGCCACTTATCCATGTTCTCCCAATGGCAGGGACTCTGATGCAGCTGTCAGCAAACGAAAAATCCCCCATGAAGAGGCTGGATGACAAGAGATTTGCACCCTGGTTAAGAGAGTGGGGAATACATACATATATTTCAACCCCATCACGCTGAATGACGGGCAAGGATGCTACCTTGTCACTCATCTTCATCAATAGACTTCTCCTAATGTTTCTCTAGCAGATTAACACTTAATGGCATTATGTAACATGTTTTATCATTTTTTTAATTGATTTTTATGTATAAGGGAGTTTATGTATAGGAAAGAGCGGGGAAGATTCGGACGGGGCACTTTCAAACACAAATCTGTAAAGCGTATAGGGGCGAATATTCTTTTAACGCCTATAAACGCCTATAAACGCCTTCAAAATGACCAAAGTCATTTTGAAGAGGTTCTGCTATTTGTCTTTCTGACAATCTGTCAGAAACTTCCACGCTCTCCCCTAAATTTAAAAATGAGCTTAATATGTTTAATATTAGCAAATTCATTGTTTTTACTAAATTCTTTTAAGGTCTATTTTTCTTTAATACATTTTTAACACTTTTCTTAATACTCTTCGCCATCAATATTAAAAAAAATACCAATACCTAAGTGTTAAAGAAAATTTTAAGAACCGAATTTAATACTTGCCACAATTTTTACTTTTTATTTTCTGCGCCAAAAATACTCTTCGGCAAGTCATGAGGGGATCTAACCAGACTGACATGAGCAAGAGTTTACTTAATTCCTTGCTTCATAGACTAAATATAGTGAACATTTTCTGTGGCAATATTTATTATGATAAACTCTCTCTAACATAGCCAGATAAATGGTTTCTCCTTCGGAGAATCTGCCTTCTCTTTGTTATTCCACCCAAGAAAATGTGTTGAGCAATTTGTGAGATATTACATTGGGTGTCTTTCGGTCTCGAGATCCTGGATACGACAATCCAACACCTTCTAGGCGGCGTGTGGGTGCGTTAGGTTGAAATTGATCCCCTCTTTTTCACACCTGAATTCTATACTGGAGCAGAATAAGCGGGTGAATCTCTTCTCTGATGCGTGAAGGATGATGGTCGCCAATAAATATTTCTCTGGCATCTTCACATGTGAAAATATTTTTGCAATTTTCCAGGGTGTCGTGTGAGCAAATGACGTAAATTTGTTGTTGAAGAGGATGCTGGTGCGGATTCCACAGAGGCACACGCGAGGCCAGGGTGAAAAGTGAGATCGACATCCCAGAAATACGATAGTGGGTATACGTGATTGTGAGAGAGCTTGGGAAAATGTTTGCGATTTTCCGATTTCCCGCCAGTGTCCTCAATTTTATCCTTGAATTTTCCTCACATCCGCACGTCTCGCAGTAAACCAAACAGACACCGCCACTGGGGGATGATCAATTTATCAAGAAATGAATCCCCTTTTGACATTTAAATGAATTGAATTTGTGGTGGGAACATTTTCTCTCCTCTTTTCCCTCTGTGGACTTTTAATATTTCCACCATTCAGTTTTGGTGAACTGTAAATGTCTTTTGTGTGAATATTTATTTTATTTTATTAAAGACCATCCCTTAAGGGTCAATTTGTCAACGTTGACTTTATCATCATCGTCGTCATTTTCTCTCAAGTCTCTCTGGACATTTGTTGGAGTTTTTTCTTCTCCTACGTTTTTCACTATCCTCATCACTTGAGCCAATGCCATTTCTCCCTCACTTTTATTATTTTGTGGATAAAGCATGAATAAATTTCGTGTGATTAATGTCTGTACTTTCATCTTTTGCCTTCTCGCACAACGCGCTTTACCCGGATTCTGTGGTTACCACCCCCTCATCTGAATTGTTAAGTCTCTTTTCCAGTTATAAGAGCGCTTGTTGAATTTTTTTCCTCCTGTATATACTTTCTATTGTAGAAAACCCCCAGAGATGTCTTAAGAATTTTCTATCTCAGAGATCTCAGACATTGACCGAATGATAAAAAGCCTTTTATCACTTACCAGGAATTATAGTCCATAGCCTTCGAGTGTCTCTTCAAAATTACCATACTCGAAACTCCTTTACCTGCTTATTCTGGCTTCCACGAGGCAATTGACTTTATGTAAGTAGAAAGGGAAGAATAAATTTTGCAAAAGATGAAAGAATAATGGAAAATTTCAATTCCCCGAAGGCTCGACTCAACGTTCCCAAATTATTCAGAGACATCCATGTCTTACTCCGAGAGCTATTGCAGTTTGATTTAAACAGAGATGTTGACAACCACTCAATGTAAAACAACAATTCGAATATTTGTCTTTGCACCCACAAAAAAATATGTAAATTCGGAATCATTAAAAATTAAAAAAGAATTCATTGGTATTTCCAAGAAAATGCCAATAACAAAACAATCAAAATAATTCACTATATAGACTCATATTTCAGGCTATTTATTTGGGGACAAACGGGACAAACACTTGTTGGAAAATTTGGGAAATGTTTCAATAAGCGTCTGACTTCCCCTAATCATGTAAGTCGTGGAAATGCTGATGTTTTTCAGTTGAGATGAGGAGGAAAACTCTCAGTCAATTCAATTCACATTCAATTTGGGGATAAAATTTTATTAATCCGTAGAGCTCTTAAGATTCCCTGCAAAAGCTCTGCTGTGGAGAAAAATAAACAGAAATGGGGAAAGTCGAGAGAAAGAGAAAAAAACAGGGGTGTTTGAAAGAATGGCTTTCATTGTGAAATTCCTGTCTTCATTTTTTATTGTTTAATTTTTTTGTCATCAAATAAAATTAGTTGTATTTTCCCTCAATTTTCGTCACTATTTACAATAGTAATTCCATTTCATAACTAATTTGAAAGGTAATATCATAAAGTTTTCTTTTTCGTATATATTTTTCTCTGTTAATATCTGCAAATATCCAACCAATAATTTATGTCCGAGATATCGTCCTTGTCAATTACATTTCTATTTACAATCTCATCTGCGATTCAACATGCTTAAATGAGTGCTTTTGTCCTGGATAAGTCAAATATTCATTTTATCAATTGTATATAGTTATAATATCTTACGGTGTTTATAATTGTAATAAATGTCAAATATTTCTTCTTTAATTCATATTCACTAAAATAGGTCTCTGATTAATTTAGTAACTTGAGAATTCAATCCATCTCTCTGTCTGAAATTCTTTCAAACATCTCACATCGAAAAAATACACATTTTGTGGTCCTTCCCATAAAACACTTTTCTCTCTTCATATCTATTAAATTTTTCCACCTTCGAAAATTAACACGATCATCACAATTATTACATTTTTCGTGTCTTGACCTCATCTCGAAGAATTCTTTTTCTCGAAACACTATTAGATAAGAAGATAAGTTTGTGATAATCTCTTACAAAATATTACATCTCGAAAGTATCGATATTCGAGTGAAAGACTTTTCCACTCTGGGAATTATTTACTCGATCCTGTTTTTTTTTATATAGTCAAAAAAATTTCTTCTCACCGCTCAAGTCCTTATGACTATCAATTTGCCATGAGCTGCAATTAATTGCATTTTGGATGAAAGTGAATTGATGGGGTTATTTTAGGTGGCGTCGCCTCATCTGTTGATCCGGGAATTGAGTAGCACGAGTGGGATGTCCTCTCCCCAGGGCCAGAGACATGCCAGGAGACTCACGACCAAGCACACAGACCCAATAAATTTCCACTGTGGAGATGAAACTGTGGCGGTGCCATGATGCAATTCCGCGTAGCTTTCTCCTGAAACAAAGTCAATTCCTTGGAGTATACAGGAAAAAAATTGGGTAGCAAAGTAGGGGTGGGCGGGAAAAAAGCTCTCTACTGCAGATATAATCTCGCAGAATTTAACTTTTTATTCCCTCCCCCGCACGGGAAGATGAGAAAGTTACTGTTTTTTTTATTTGCATTCACTTCATAAGCATGAACGTTGAATTTCCAAAGGGAATTTCGAAGAGGCTTCCCAGCTATACATTGTTGAAGTTGTGACTGAAGATGATCATTGATGATTTATTACTCAATTAAGTTTAGTTTGCAACCCCTCGGAAAATTTCTCCAAGATACTCTTATGATCCTCCCTTAAAATTTATTAGAATATTCACCAGTGATTTCATTAGTGTTTTCTTCTTTAAATTCTGATTTATTCCCGCTTCAGTTACTTTTTTGCCCATAAATTTTCGCAATACAGGGAAAGTGGGAAATCTTGGGAAAATCTTCTCCAGACAACACGCAACAACAAATTCCAATGAGGACCTTTAGCATAAGGAGAGAAGAAAGATATCGGTAGGTGTTTCTGAGCTTTTACAGCAAAAAAGTTTTTTCTACATAGAAAATTTGAGCTTTTCGGTGGTGTAAAAAGATCCCTGTCGAATTGAAATGGTTTGAATGTATAATGAAAACCTCCGTCAAAAATTTCTCATGCCAATAAATAAATCTTTTTTGTCAAGTTAATGAGTGAAGAAGTGAGAGATTAACTTTCTATCGTACTTTTTTGGGAGTTTTTGGGAGGGAAAGCCAAAAAAAGCATTTTCCATCGTGAAATACCTTTTTTGTTGAATAAATTTCATCTCTTTTATTATGTGCGGACACAACAATAAGCAGGGACTCATTTGCACAATTTTCACCCGAGATATTTATGTACATATATTATATATAGTATATGTTTCCTTCGGACTAATTTTTCAACTCATCAAGAAGTTCTTTTACGAAATATACTAAAAGTGAAAAGTTTATAATTTGTCACAACTTAATAGAAACTTTATTTTATAATAAAGTCGAGCTCAAACTTATTTTTGAACATTAAATTTATGTTTTTCAGGTTATTCGTTTAGGTAACTTTCTTTCATCATTTTTAATTTATAATATTTTGCTTTTGATGATTTTTCACTTGTTTAAAATATCAAAACATCTCCTCAGCTTCGAATTTGTAGGAAATTTTCATAATATAAACAAAACTAGAGAATTGATAAATCTGAATGTTTGCGGTTTTTTTTGGGCATATTTCTCAAAGTGTTGTTTTTTTCCTCGTTTACAATATTGTGAATTTTTTATTCAGCCATGCCGGAGCCAAATGAAAAACACCATTTCCACTTTCCGCATCAATTCACCTGTTCGTTCTCTGAAACGGGTTAACGAGAGAGTTTCTATTTTTCTTCAATTGGCAACTTTCACGAATAGAGTTCCGCACTGTGAATAGTAGCAAAAGCTCGCTTTCAGCAGACTCAACACGCCGTAAAAGCTCAACGTGTTCATATTTACAACAACTTGTTGTCAAGGAGGTAATAAATAACAATCAATTGAAAGGTAAATTGGCCCATAAAATAAATTTACCAAAAACTATTTACATATCTTAATGGGTTAAACGAGATAAGTGTTTGAAGTGGAAAATTTTCAAAAAAAGAGCATTTAATGACCTCGCCATTATCATGGAAAATATATGTTGGATAGGATGATGAAGAGTCGCGATGACACAGAAAAATGATGAATGTGAAAAAGAAGAGACATATTTTATAATTTGTGTGTGTCACAAAAATGAAATTGTGGGGAAAATTGTTTTGGAATTCATGAGATTTGCCAAAGCGGGAAAAAAGAGCATATTCTTAAACAATCTCTGAGATCCCTTCTGTTGACTTCCTCTCTTATTCCTCGAGATTTTTCAACCCACAATTCTCTATTGCAAAGCTTCGCAAATCGTGAGTTCCTCCCTTCAAGTCCTGCCACCCACCATCCCCTTGTACAAACTTCCCAACTTCACAATATTTTACATGAATTATCATATTTTATGCGATGCGTTCTGTGCGAAAATTCTCAATAGAATTTTCCACACACACACATATACATACTTTAAATACACAATTTCCGTGTTGAATTATTGAAGAGTTGAATAGAATTTTATAGTACTTTTCCTCTCAATCTCATTTTTATGTATATTCCTTCTTTATTTTCCATTTTCTCACGCTCTCCCTAAAGCACAAGTCCCCCCTTGTTTTTCTTAATTCTTTTGCCATGTGCCTTATCATTGTTTGGAGAGGGCCAAAACCACACTCGAGATACATTCAAGAGGACTGCGTGATTGTTATTCAATGGTTGTCAATTTTTAATCTTCAATTCAATATTTAACATTCACGTCATACATTTCGCATTTCCCCACATTTCCCGGGTGATTACCCCAAATGTCTGGTCTGAAAAAGGCGATGAAAATCTTCCTACACGTTTTTCGTTAGCGCTTTCTTCTTTTATCAATTTTTGTGTTATAGGAAAAGCATATAATATTAAGCATTTCAAGTATTTTAACAGTCTGAGTTTTTACTCTGCCAAAATTGATTTCCTTTGGGGTTTTTATTGGAAAATATTTTTCATCCACTGCAAAATCATATTTCTCATATTTGGCGTTTTGTCTTGAAATGTTTTTTTTTCTGCAAAACATACATTTGATTTCAAACACAGCAAGAGCCATCAATTTGCCAATTCATCGAGTATTCATTCCAAGTGTATCTGGAAATTTAGCAATTTCATTTGATATTCACCAGTCAGCAGATAATAATTTTAGATTTGAAACACTCTGGGTTTTTTTTTCATAGACACACAAAAAACTCAAGGAGTGGATAGAATTAACAGATTGGAAGAGTGCCAAGGCAAGAGGTATAAGATGTGAACTTATTGGATGGTGAATCTTACCATTTAGAACATGAACTGTCACCGTGTAGAATTGAGCAGAACTTATCGAACAGGTGTAGTTGCCAGAGTCTGATTTATTTACTCTGGCCACAAAGAGAGTGGAATTTGCTCCTCCCTCCATTAAATCAGTCTTTACACTAGAAAAAAAAGAAAGAGAACAATTTAGGTAAAAAAGAATCAAAACTCCTCTTTTCCCGCATAGAAGGAGAATTTCACACAAAAAAATCTCAGTCTAACATGTGCGAGTGCGATTGAGAAATGGATGTAAGAAGCTCCTCTATATGTGAAAGCTCTTCATCATTCCTTGCGTGTGAAATACATATAAGAATGATGTATTTGTTATAAATTTTTACGACGACAATCTCCACGAGAAGCTCCCTTATCGCACCCTCATGCCCTGAGAAATTTGCACTCAGTCACACATGTGAGGTCAATGGGCGGAAAAAGTGAAGTGTGTGTGTGGAGAAGAAATGAAAAATGAGCATTTGATGGCTCACCTTATTCCTCCTCTCGTGACATCGTAATTCAGGATGCGATCCCCGTGAGTCCAGAAGACGGAGTGGAAGGAGGACGGCATCCTCATGGCGCGCACAATACACGAGAGTTGTATTGTCGAGTCAACCTCGTAGTATTTGTCCTGAAGTGGTGCCCCCATTTCGTCGATAATCATCACCTCAGGAGCTGCAATTTCAACAATATCAATTCCAGCAAACATATTCCCGTGATTTTGGGTAAATTGTAAGTCTCAGGAAATCCCCAAAGCTCAGCTACTTCTGCACTGCATTACCTATTCTTTCTTTCTCTCAGACTTTCATATAAAAGCTCTTTGTTAAGTCCAAGGAGAAAGTTTATTAAGAAGACAACAAAGTAGCATAAATCCGATCCCAGCACTTGATCCTTCTTATCTACATGACTATAAAGTCTCAAGTCAAATTACTCTTTTTTCCTAATGGCGCATTTAACTTAAACTACCTCTTCAGCAATTTATGGCCAATTTGCCTTCATTCAAGCTGTTCTTGAAATAAAATTTACATAGGGGAAAGTCTGGCAAGCTGACATACTTTAAAAGTAACTTGATTTTCGGATCATATGAATCAGAAACGTAAGTTAAAAACTTGCATAACGTCCTCCTTAAGGATTCGATCTGGGATTAATAAGACGTTTCGCTTTGAACACAATCAAAAAACATATACATAACATGCATAACATAACAAAAGAAACAAAATTTTGGTATCTCTCAAAATAACTATGAGCATTTTACTACCGAGAGCCAGACGAACGGACGACAAGAGAACTAAAACCAGGGAATTTGTAAAAACAAGTCCATATAATCACTTTATTAGAGGAACAACGATTTAGTTTCCCTAAAAAAATCTGTCTTAATTTGGCAAATTTACCGACCTTCCCCTACATTTCTTTTAGCATTTACTTTTCTCAGTGCATTTGGTCTATAAGCAATCTATCTTCAAATTCTCTTCACTCTCCAACAGAAAATAATCCTTCTCACTAAGAAGTATGCAGAAAAATCCATTTAATCTCCCATGGTGGATGCAAGAAAATGAAATGAATAAATTTCACCCTGAGAAAGTGTCAGAATACATCTGAGGAAAAAGTGCATAAATTTTTCCAAGCACTTCCAAGCACTCAGCATTGGATGCAAGATGTACATAAAAGAAGGGGTTACGAAGAGAATCAAGTGCATCTTTGTGGGTCGATTATTGAAATGGAGAAATATGGGTTTTGGGGAGCTTTCTCTAAGAACTCACTCTTTCTCATGGCCCTCAGTCCCCCAACACGCTATGTCATTGTTAGCGCGACAGCAAAAGAGAGAAAGTGGATTTCTATATGGGATGGCATGTGAGGGAATCATGCGAAAGGGAGTGACTAAGCGATTGATTGCGATGTAATGTGGAGCACATTTGCCATCAGTTGGAGCAATCGTGCACCCACTAAAAAGGGATTGAAGGCTCTGGCGAGAGGGGGTGGAAAAGCTGGGGGAGGTTTATTGAAAAAAGCAGCACGAGTGGCTGAGAAAAAAGTAGTGGAGTATGATAGAAATGCGGACAGCCAACGATTTCGCGCAAATATCGATTTCACATTACGGCGAGTCTAGCATGACTTTGCGGGAGGCGACATTCTTTTTAGGGCTCACATCGTCTGATATTTCCATCTCTTGCTACTTTTGCTCTATTGTATTCATATTGTGCCTCTGGAGTTCAATGCAATTTACCATGTTTTCCACCCTGACGAAGCGCCGAAACTGTTAACAACCACACCCAAACAGCCCAAACTAATATTTCAAATCACACACTCCCCTATTTAGAGCTTCTCATTGCCGGATCTGCGGATATCAAGAATGTATCACTCGAGTAAAATGTACAAATTTGTTGAAAAATAGAAAAGTCGAGAAGAATAAGAATATTTTGGATCAAAGCAAAATAAAAAAAACACTGAGCTTTTGCAAATATGTACTTTTAGAGCTTTTTGATCAAACATCTTAACATTTTTAAATATAATAGTTAATACTAGGAGCAATACAAAAAAAAATATAAAAAGAACTTTTCGATGAATTTTGAGACTTAGATAATTTCCTCAAGTTTTTTCAATTTTTACGAGCTTTAAAGAAAAGTTTTACAATTTTAGCTAAAATTACTTTTCGATAACCTTCTGAGCTTGATCTTGAAAAACAAACAAAAACTTGATTTAATTGATTCATAATGCATATTTTATGTGTACATTTCTCATTGAGTAAGTTTTCCTTGGTGAATAGCATATCAATGTTCAATTATTCTCATAACAACCATCATCTGAGAGGGCTCTCGTTTCACCTATTCAGTAAATATTGAACGGGGGCTCATTTGACAACGCTCTATCGCTTTCCCCAATGCTTCATATACACCAAACATCACAAATGAAATTTTCAATTATTCTCATGAATATAATTCAAATGCCAGATGGAATTTCTCATCGTACTTTCTATACAAATTCAAAGTGAGGAAGCAGAAACAAACCGTGTTTCAAAATTTATTGCAATGTCGTTGTTTTATCTAAGAAATTTTACAATTCATGAGCTCAATCAAATGAATAAATAGAAGGCAATTCGTCTTTTAGGGTCCCAGTCCTACAAAATTCCTTCTGTTTTGGCAAGGGGTGTTTATCTTGGAATATGGGAAACCTTCAAGAATACTAAAATAAACATGTTAGTTTGTAGTTAAAATTCTCTAGAGCAACTAGAATATTAAATGAGTTAATTCAGTTGAAATCTATCCTCTCAATGAACTGAGGATAATTTAAGATGTGAATTTTGCCCATTTTGTGAAGACAATCAAATTCATTCTAATAAATAAATATTAAAGATTATGATTTAGCATAACTAAAAAAAATATTTATGAAGTCGTTGTAGTCTAATAAACTTTATTTGCATCATAAATGGTCATTCGCCCCAGAAACCTATAAACCTCGTGGGATATTGTCTCGCATGGCAAACTTGAGGGCCCGTATAGAGATAGAAACAATTTTATGGGTTTTCTAGCTTGGAAAAGTCTGCAGTCCATTCTACTCATCCACTTCCTCCTCTTGAATTACAATGAATATTTCATAAATATACTCCTAACGGGTCTGAGAATTTGTTTATTCACCACCCACACCCACCAGCCCACTCTCATGTGTGTCTTTTTGCCTCTTAACCCCAGGACATGTGAGCATATTCCAAAGAGTAGGGGAGTCTAAGAGGGGCGTCGGTGTGAAAAAAACCAGCAACTCTTTTGCATTTTAAATTAATTTTTGCATCATTCTCATCCCAGGGGGGAGCACGTGTGGGTCTGGGGGGTGAAAATGGCGGTGAAAAATTTGTTAAACTCATGCAAGTTGCATGTGAAATTTTCACCATATTCCACACAGACATTTCGCCTATGAATTAAGAGGTTGGCCTGAGTGTTGGCACTGGCCTTGTTATTCACCCCCGCACCCCCTTTCCTGCTTGATTAAAAATGAATTCATGCGTCAAAAGTGAAAAAAGTTGGTGTTTTTTTTCACCCACTGCGGATGAATATAAATTACAAACAGAAGAATTTCATTTATGGTCCACAGAAGCATTTTATATATGTTTTCCTCGCCTGAGCTTCCGAAAGAGCTCTTCGAGGGCTCCCACTCGTGTGGGGAAAATGTTTATTTCCAGTCTCTTGCATTCCTGCAGTAATATCTCAGGGGAGTAGTCGGAAACTACAAAATGTACATCAACCCCCCACACAGTGATGGGACGAAATTAAAAGGTCGAGGAAACACTAAAATGCTGGGTGCGGTTAATTTTCAATTTTTATGCTAATACATTTTCTTGTGGGGTAGGGCCAGAGAACAATTCCAGTGGTGTATAATATGGTTTACATGTGTAATGTGAATAAATAATATTTCCATTTCCTCACTTAAGCATCATCAGTGTGAAAAGCACGAGGGTTGTGCTTTTAATAAAGCTCCCCCATTTGGTCCCTCATTTCACCATCACGAGTCTCCGAAAAATCGCCCCAAAATCAGTGGCAGAGATTCACGCTGTCGGGGAAAAGATGTGGCATTGACTTACCATTAATATGCAAATTCACTTGTATGACTCTTGGTGGGTGGGTGGAAATCTGACACTCGTACGTTCCCTCATCAATTTTCTGCGTTGGCGAGATTTTGAGGCGCCAATTGCTGGGATACTGGAATTCGACCGTATAGCGAGGGTCACCGCTGTACGTGTGATGGCCCACGGTGAGCAGCTCCATTCCGTCTTCACCCACCTCGAGGCGACGCCTCACCCACGACACCTGCGAATCACCGCATTATCATCAACCACATCGTACTAGAGTAAGGCATCAAGGGGGCAAATAATCAAATCCGCGCAAAGACATAATCACTTTTTATAAGAGTAAAAAATTATCTAAATAATTCAAATAAAATTTCACCTAATATTTGAAATATTTAGCAAAAACACGAATATTTGTAGAAAAGAGGAAAGCGGGGTAGTTTCAAAAAGAATCTGAATTATAGGTTTCGATATAAAACGGTTCAACTCTTATTAAGATATTAAAATAAATAGCAGTTTAAATTCATTTGTTTTAAAAAATGTCGAAAAAAATAGCCCTGTATGACTGAACCGCTCTCCCCTAGATTGAAAAATATTATGTAAGTAATAAATTAGCCTAAAATTTTTTTCTGTGACTTTTTGATCAGCTGGTTAGTCGCAGTTAAACACTTTAATAATTACTTTAAAAAATCAGTTATTTTTTAAAATTTGCAAAAGTCCAATTGAATAATACGAATTGAGTTTCTCCTGATCAAAGAAGTTATCAACAATTGGTTTTTGAAACTGATTTTTCTGCTTTACTTACTGACAAAACTGTACAAATTATTGATCAAAAACTAAAAGTGTCGCTGACATTTTTTTAGACTTTGCGTTGACCTATCAAGATTATTATATAAAATACCAATTCAATCTGTTTACTGATCAAAATTTATTTTTTCTTTGATTGGTTTTGAGAAAAACTGAAAAAGACATATTTTCCACAAACTGGCCAACTTTAATATCTTAGATTCCCCAGTTATTTCCCCCTTGGACATTCACATGGCACGTACCGTTTTGTCCTGGAGGAGGCTGATTCTGCAATTTAGATACACACTGCTGCCGATCTGCACGGTGATGTTGGTGACATTGCCCACAGTTTTTATGTCCTCGAAGTGAGGTCCGTACCTTCATGAAAGAATAAACAGATATAGAGTTGACTCTCTGGCGGGTAGATACGAGATTTAATGGGGTGATTGCACAACAAAACTGACCTATATATCTCTTCTTCAAAGGAAATTTCATCCATGTCCAGATTAAGAGACCATCCTATTTATTAAACTCAACATTTCTGCCTGGCAAAGAGCGAACGTGGAGTTGTCTTTCACAAACATTTTCATGGGATATAAACGAAAGGATTTCACAAGGCTTGTGGCAACAAAAAGCGACGAGAATTTGCAATTTTCTCGTTCAAAGTCAAAAGCGTCTGTCTCCATTGTATAAACCAATTGTTGCGGATTTTTGCCTCAAATAAAAAAGGATTCGAAAGGCATAGAATATTCCGATACAAGCCAATTTTGTTGAGCCTTGTTTGGTTTTTGGTTTATTGGGTTTATTTGAAATCACGAGAGAGAATGAGCTAATTTAAAGAGTTCTTTTTGAATTGTATCGGGTATAGAAAATATTTTCTAATTTGAATGATTTGAACAATAGAATAAATGTTCCCTTATTATACCGCAAGCATAAGTTGCAGGTTGCAGCATTATTAAATCTACTGCAATTTTAATAAAAAGGAACTCTATTAAGCCTGGATTATGGCTTAAAATTGTCAACTGAGTATTAGCTTAACTAATGAAAGCTCCACATATAGATGTTTTAGAACTTTTAGTATAATATCTTTATCAGAACTAGAGGATTTCCAATGTCTGCTCACAACTTTGCTGAGCTGCTGGATTATAGAGCCCACCCACTCGTGTGAATTCTTCATGCTTTGTGCTTCACAAGAGGAATTTCCTCAAAGATTCATCACTCTATCGATTAGTTTCGTGCTGTACTAAGCAGAGTAAATATCTGAATTGTCTTTAAGAAGCCCTCTTCAACATCCGGTAAACGTTAAACTGAGTGAAATTCTGATTAGTGTTTCACAAAGTCAAGAGCTCTTTAGTTAGTGGGGAGTGTTTGTGCGGAAAAGCGTGTCGATCTTATGTAATCATGGAGCTTATATTTCCACGTACTTTTCTCAATGGCCTCTTTGGAGGCCCGTCCGAGGGGTGATATCTCATTGCCGAGAAAAGAAAATTTATAGGCTGTATATAGCTCTCGGGAAAAGAGGAAAAACTTTTCTCCTGCAAAAGATGTCCAATTTGGCGAAAGGACCATAATTCCTTCGCCCATTAAATTGATAGGAGAAGATCAAAAGAGAATCAAGTGGAAAATTATTTTTTCTTCTCCCTCTCTCTCCGAGATATTTCTGGTCAGTGCTTAACATGCAAACTAATTAAAAAAGTCAATAATTGGGACTTTAATTCAATTTTTTCGGGGATTGTGGGTGAATCAATTTCTCTCGAAAAAGGAATTTCCCAAGCGACACACGTCGAGGGAGAAATAAATTTTCCACACACTTCACAAATCTTCCGAATTTCTCTGTGGGAAATCCCCAAGAATCCCACCATCCTTGGGCAACGAGGGTACCATCCCGAGAGACTTTGAAGAAAATTCTCACCTATCGTTGTGATGATGGTGCTTCCCAGAGGATGAATGTGAGTCGAAGATGAAGTTATTAATGGGATGGTCTGGCTTGAAGGGTGGCCCTAGAGGACTCCTGCTCGCCGAGGAATTACCCGTTCCGCTGGAATTCGTCACGGGGTGGTGACGATGATGGGGTGGAATTGTGCGGATTCGCACAGGGCGCGTTGTGGTTCCTTTAGGAGTCGCCGTTGTGGATTTTTCAGGCATTTGAGTGGTCTCCAACTCCACCATGGATGTCCAATGTGTCTCTGGGGCCATCGTTGAAATCCAATCGACCGTCGAGGTGATGTCTACAAGAAGAAAAAAGTGTGTTGAATGTTTTCGCCAAGTTTTTTCCTGCCCAAAGTCATGCGCCACCCTGCGGTGGTTTGAGTTCCACACAAGAAACAAGTTCCGTAACGAACTTGAGACGAATAACAAGTAAATTTCTTCAATTTTTCTGACTTTCTCAAATCATCTCGGCTTCACCACAACTGCATGGAGGAAACATAGCGAAGGGAGACAGAGAGAATTGTATGTGAGATGTTTGCCTGGAGCACAACATTGACTAGTCTTTTCGCCATGTTTCCTCTTCATTTTCAATCTCACTCCGCGCCCCGGAAAAAGGAGGTGGGAAACTACCCCCAAAATCTAAAGGATGTGCTCTCGTATTCTTTCCTGTTTGTCGAGAACAAATATACCAAATCATTGGATACGGGATAACCTCCAGAATTTTGCCCCCACAAAATGCTGATTCCGATATCAAATATCCAAAGGGACGCCAAAGGGGCGCATCATTAAGCTTTTGGATCATTTACAAGGGTCGAAAAATATTTTTACATACAAAAATTTAAAATTTAAAAAGTTTTTTTGTGAATTTTACTATCCCATACTTGTGAAAAGCAATAATTCTAGATCATTTAACAGAAAACAATTGATTTCGAAGCTCAGCATCTTTAAAAAGCTCGTGAGACACTCCAAATCCCTATCTAGGATTTCTTAGACCATTAAGTAAATAGATGATAAGCCCCTGAGAAATATTTATTGAGTGTCTTTCTCACAAATCATCTTGGATCTCCTAGTGTTTATCCTGTGAATTGTTACCCCTCGCAAGTGGGTCAATATGAAACTCTTCTGGCATCTGACCAACACTCTGCGGGGTAGCGAATTCCAGCAGGAGGTGCTGGTGCTGAGGCAGCAGATAAGGCGCCGAAAATCACCCACGCTCAATAGGCACTCCCCATCTGGAGGAAAATGAAAAATCTGAAAGAGTGCAGAAAGAGACACTCTTCCGGGGACTCGATTTAGGAGGAGGTCTCATGGAGTTCATTGTGAGGAAGATCAGCGATAAATTGCACATAAATTCCACACCATGCTTACACTCCAGGGTCGATTGCCACAAAAGTATGTATATACAACATGATAGCTATCGCGATACAGGGAGGTTGGGGGTGGGTTATATTGTGTATACCTGGTAAATTGAGCGGCACCTCCACTTCTTCCTGTGTACTCCGTGTCATTTGGCTGCTATCTCCAGGGCTGTGGACCTGGGTGTCGTCTTGATGGGCCGCCACGGTGCTGTGCATCAACATTGTCGCTATTGTGATCAGCAAATGCAGGAAATTGAGAATGTGGAGACGATGCATCTTGCTATTTAACTGCTCTCAGCACATGAAGCCGCTTTCGTCGACTCTCTATCATTTCTTAAGGAATTTTTTCCACCACCCACACAATTTCCTCTGTTTCTTTCACTAACCGCCCAAAACAGCTATCCGACTCCTTTGCCCTGTCACGTCCTGCGACACAAGCTCTTTAGCACTTTATCCCACAACTCTGCACCATTTGAATCACTCCGTTGCACTTCTCACCCTCTTAATTGCATGAGATAAAACTTGTCTCTTCACCGGCAACTTTTTAGTCACTCCGTCCACAATTTCTGTTGGGATTCCTATCCCTGTGATCCCCAAAGTTGCTAGTACTTGTGCACTTTATAAGAAGTCTCGAGCACCCTATACAGAGAAAGAGAGAGTTGGGGTAATACTTGGCCCACAAAACATCCTTATACAACTCCCATCCACTTGCAGCCACTTGAAGCATCGTAATGCACATTCATATCCAACAAGAGGTTACGAGGAATGTTCAATGCCGAGTGAGAAGTTTCGAGGGTGTAAGTGTTGTTTTGAGCCAACCCACTTGAAACAGACAACAATCTCATCCACATGTAAAACTCACTACTAAATGGGCCGTGTGTCAGGAGAGGCTCACAACTATCAGAAACTATAGCGCTTAATTGTATGAACAGTGATTAAATTTAATTGCAACTGATTAAACTTTAAATTTAATTTTGCGTTAATGGAAAACACTTTGAGGCTTCTGGAAGAACAGGATTACCTGATATGCTTATATGACACTTCCCCATTCTACTGCTGGATTAGGAATTGAGATCAATTTCATCTTTAAAGATATTTAAGGATCGATAGGCTTTGAGATAACCCAGGAATTATCTGACCAAATATTTCGTATTGCCAGAAGTCGTTCAGAAACTAAGTAATTCCCAAAGAAAGAAAGTATAATATAAAATCCAAGGAGCCACTAGATGGCGCTAGAGGACCAGGGATTTACTTAAGATACTCCAGGATGGTATGGGTTTTTCTGGAAGTCTAAGTTTTTGTACGAGTCCAAGAAATCATTCCCGAAGAGATTTTAAATGAGAAGAGTAACTGGATGACTGGAATCTGAAGTTATGTACCTACATTTATTTTTGCTATGTGTTCAGTTTTAATATTTAAGAGGATTTACAGGTAACCTAATTGCAGATAAAAGGTTAATCGATATTTGCAACAGTTGACCCTTAATACAATAATGTTGAAAAATTGCCTTTACTAATCGATATTATGCCCTTCATATTCTTTCTCGTAACCACATATTGATTGGTGACCACTTATTGACCACTTATTCAAATATTTATAACAAGCTTTTTAAAATTAATCACCGTTCATGTCTTTACGCCAAGAATATGTAAGTAAAATCAAATAGCCAATCATATGAATAGATATGTTTTAATCTTTAGATACTTATTTGCAATTGCACCAGGAATATTCGTCACTTTAACTACTGACACACCTCATGGAATTTCTGCTATGAATATGGGCTGTTGGTGAGATTTATGGAGTTTGTTATATTGTTTCCCACCCACACCCCAGTCTAGAATACCAAACCCCACTTCAGCGTACACCCTCAATGTGGCTCTCCACGACTGATTAGTATGTTGTTCTGCACACCACCCCATTCATGGTGGTAAACTCAACTGGGGAGTTCATCCCCATAAACACCAGACTGGTATAGTTGTGCAATGGTATTTCATGCAAATGAATTATTATTTCAACTGTATAATGCAGTGGAGGAAAATAAACTCCAGCATAGTGTAATCGTATTGGTGGTTAATGTTTTATGTATGAGTGAAATACTTCAATTTTGACTAATTGCTCCCCTCATTCCCCTCCATCTATTGTCTCTGTGGCAGTCGAGAATGTCTAATGAGATAAGAGAGAATTTTCGCTGTTAATTTCTCACGTTCCTCCGACAGACTACATTTAATTTAGCCCCATGCAAAATTTCTCCGGCACAATTTTCATTGAAGTGTGCTAATTACACTGTGGCTAACGTTAAATCTATTAAGAGAATTTCGTGTTTCTGAAAATGCATTAAAATCTCTTGGGAATCTTCAAAGATTTCTCCTTGTACTTGTTATGTTTAAAGCCAGGAACAAGAGAGATGAAATTTAATTTTCGTCTCTTAATAAATTCTCAAGCATGTCAAATGAAGACATGTCTTAAAAATCATGAATTTCTTCACCGAATTTGCTTCTGCAAGAAAGCAAAGAAAAAAGATAAAATTGATTCAAAAATTCCATTTGAGCAGAAAGAGCTTGAAAGCTCGGAACCTCAATATCACGGTACCTGAATATCAAAGTATTTTTATAGCTAAGCTGGAATCAAACCCCACTTAGATATTTAAATCTCAAAATTATTTCACCTGAATTATTAAGCAAGCTAATCTGTATGCTAAAACATCGTAAAATCTCTCCAGACTCGTAGGCACTCTCACAAGACTCTCACAAGATACCAGCAATGGATAAATTTGGTCGGGAAAAGTTTCCTCTTCTTGCCAGGTAGGATAAAGTTTATGAAGGGTAACATGTGAAAATTGATGCTTCTGAAAATCATTCGAAATAGCCCAAGTATTACATGAACAGCAAAATGTATAAATAATGTCAGTCAACCTTCGCTGGGAAGGAACTCATACCATATAGTAGAATTCATCCATTTCTAGGGCACTCACAGTGAAGCTCCTCTCACTAAAGCCCTCGACTTTATAGTGGCACCAAGTTGGAAAGTTTCCAATAAACTGCAAAATCGCATAAATACAAGCGCCCAGCAACTCTTACATAAGCGATTCTGACAAGAATATGGGCAGAGATGATATCGGGGAATGTTTTGTTAATGCTATTTCTCTTCTCTGTCTTCAATGTGCCTTTCCCCATTGTATTCCCAGGGAGTCAATTTATGAAAATAATACAAATCTCTCCCACCCTTGCTGAGTGATGGATATGGGTAACCTGTTGGTGTTTATTGAATTTCTCGCAGGATAATTTGTTAAGCTGCCATTTGGGGAAACCAGAAAAGGGGAGAGATTTTTTCTGCATTTTCACGCCTAATGGCAAAAGTATGAAAGTACAGAATATCAGCAAAATTAATTTCCTAGCGAAAATTTCCTTCATAGATTCTGTCGAGATCATTGTGGGGATTTGTTGTAAACCGCATTGAGTATTTGAGAGGGGAAAGTGAGATTTGGTAAGCCACACATCCTCCCAAATCTATGGGTACTTTTGTGTAAATTTAACTCGCTCACTCTATTGGGTTATTCGTACTTATAGGGGTGTTTTGTGGGTTGAAGCTCATCAACAAGGATACACGGGATACACACTCAACACTGGAATCACTTTCTCTTACTATCTATGTTTGGAGATGAAATCAAATTAGGAGGAAGGCCAAGGGGAACATAATATGGTATGGTGTACACTATGAATAGAAGTGTGTTAACATTTGGAAGTGGAGAGTGGAACTATTTTGGAACTTTTATTGACAATTTTTGAAGTAATTGGATAAGTTTTTCAATATATAATATTAAAATTGATTTTATAGATATAGGGAACCTGTGATTTTTTAACATGATAAGAAAGAAATCAAACACCTTGGGAAACTTTTAAGAGATTCAAAATTTATAAAATTCTAATTTCTAGCATTATTTATAGAGCTTTTTAGAAAGGTTTCAGAAAGTTTAAAGCTTTTGAAAACACTGTAAAACTTCTCTGAAGCTTACAAGATTTTAATAAAATTTAAGAGCTTTTATTTGAGAGAATACTTTTGAAAGCTTTGAGAGCTTTCACGACTCTTCATGCTTTCTTATATAAATATTTTTAGCAACAAAAAAATAAAATCTGAGGGGAAAGTATTTGATAGACACCTTCCAAGTGCTGGAAATTATAGGGAACTTTCATACAAAATTACGAAGTGTTGGAAGTTATATTTCCTATTGAACCCGTATAATTTTATTTCGTTCTAAATTTTTCTGAACAGTTCATAATAAAATTCTCAAATCCTCAAACAAATAATAGCACTTGGAATCATCAAAGGATCAATAATTGTTTTATTTTATCACAAAAAATTGAAACATTGCCAAATGATAGATTAGTGATAATCTGTTATTGTACATATAGTTTTGATTGGAAATCCGATCAAATCAATTTTAACATAATATTCAACAGTTATCAAATATTACAACATTAAAACCATTAAAATTGAATGTGGAAATGACTATGGAATTGCAACATTATTTACAATCCGTAATGTTTTACTATCTGCTCCTGGGATTATTTTATGGATTTTATGTTACGATATATTCCCGTTATTATATCCAGAGGCGGTTTTTTCAAAAACAACAGGGATGGTTAGCGTGAAAAATTCTAGTCGCTCAATAACAGCGTGTGTGTAGGAAAAAGCCCTCAAGGTGAATAATTCTCCCGGAATATCAGCCACAAAATCCTCTTCCATCCTGGATCTTATTGGGGGAGACAAGCACGAGATGTCATGTTTGTGTTTCCTGTCAACTTGTCTTCTCATCATTTTTCATTTCTCCTTCATCTCTGATATTCGTCTGTAATTTTTAATGATACCGACAAGTCTTTGATCTCTATAACAACAACATGATACTTTCCACTGCGAGAACCTCAATCGCATTTTACTGAGAATATCCATGTGATGGAAAATAGCGAGAATAGAGTGTTATTTACGGGTTAAAAAAGTATCTATTTTATGTATCTGATGGTAAGAGAAAAATTTAAAATTCTCACCACTTACAGCACTTTCCCACCCAATGTCTATCCTGAATTGAAACTTCTTGCACAACTTTCTTTCAGGCAAAATCCCACAATCAGCTTTTAATTTGTACAACTTGCAATGAAATCCTCAGACACTTTGCACCAGAGTTGAGTCCAGAAGGAAAGTTATCTCCTCATTTCACGATGAGCAAAAGTGGAGCTCTTCACGAGAAAAAAATGAAAGAACTATTTCTTCCTTATTTCACATCACTTTTCGTCTTTATACATTTCTTAGTGCTTAAAGTGGTGTTTTTCGCCCCAAAAATTGGTCGATAGAGATGGGAATGATTTTGCAGTGAATATTCGTTTCTGTGGAAATGTTTGGCAATATTTTCTGTGCTTTATAGTATGATTGTGTGATGGCATTGTTGGGTCTGATAGGGGTGTATTTTTTTGTCGTACAAAACCATCCGACTAGGTCTCGATAGAAATGGTCAATCCATACGTTGTATAATCAACACAAAACACCCGCAGAAAAATAAGGGGCAAACTATACTATTTATATGGAATGAGAGAGAAAAGAGAGAGAGAGAGCTGAAAAAGCAAGGAAAATGTACGTCTATAAAATTGGCAGAGTCGGTTGGCCCATATCACGCGTCTGACCGGGATTATTGAGGCAGCATTCGATCATGAGCCGGAAACAGAACCGACATTCATTTCAAATGTATTTCCCTCATTCTTCCTTTGCACGGAAAAAGGGAGAGTTGGGAATATTTGGGTGAGGGATGACAATTTGAATTGGTGACAAGTTCCCCATGATCCCCACCCCCTGGGAATTTGGGTGAAAGTTGATGGGACTTTCAGCAATAGTTGCGCGACTAAAATACAAGACACTTTATCACTGTCCATCGGATTATGTCAGTTCCAGAAGAATTCACTAATGGTTTTTATTTGTCTCCCCATTGAGTCCTATCAACTCTCCAGTCAGTCGATCAGTATCCCTATGGCCGAGCCACTCCAGCCTCATCGATAAATCAGACCCCTTAGGAGCCACCACATAGCAATGGAATTCCATTGTGGGACACCCCAAGGATATTCCGGGGGAGAATTCTGTTTACCACCCAGGATGTCTTTTGTGGCCACATGAGATCAAGGAATCGGATTTTTTCTCGTCTCCCCTTTTGCCCAAGTTATGGCTCTCGGGTCTATTTTCTGGTGGTGAAGGCGAAAGAAAAAAGAGCTCCCATTCTTTATTATTCATATTGAGACTCTGGGGCGACTCAATTCTTGCTCTCCACCACTGATATCATCATTCCCCAGAAGTGTGATGGTGAGCTGGAGAATGCAGAAGTGTTCTATACCTCACCTAAGCCACCCCAGACTCTTGGGATTTCCTTACAACGAAATTATTCTCACTCCCTTATACCCCAATGTGTTGACGTAATTCATAGGGGGTTGATGTGGGGGAAATATTCCGAGAGGTGATGTTGGAAATGGTATGATTTCAAATTTTGGCTGTGTCACAAGTATTATGCAAAATACTGGGATATATAGATTGCAAGCCATCATCCCAAATGGACAAAATCCATCTCAAAAAAGACATGCCCCGGAGAGCCCCTCATGATGATGGGTTGACAAAGCGAAAAGGGGGCTTAAATAACATTCAGGAGATAGAGATTCAACCTATCACATTCAGAATGATCACCTCTCCAGCAATGATGCTTAATTGAATTAATTTCATCCAAATCCCTCAATCATCCTTTTACTGTAGTCAATTTTGTGTAAACGACACCAACACTTCTTGGCTCGAGGGTGTTGGATGGCACAGATCATAAATCACATTATTTTGTTCTTCAATCACTCTCGAGCCAATTGTAATCCTCACTACATTATTGTCGACACTGTCACTTCCTATTCACCCATCAATCATGAAGATCAACTTCTGTGCACCAACTTTTATTTTGTCACTAAGACAATCTCGCGAACTCCACCTTAGTTTACGTAATGACCACGATGGGATGGCGAATCCGCGTCTGGGAGCACTCATGAGTCGAAAGCGTGCTCTCGCATTCAGATCCACATCCACACTGATCCAGCTTTGAGCTCCTCACGGCGATGACTTTATCAGACTGCTGTTCATGGTGAAAAGCACAGGCCGGCCTCACTCTGCTATGGTGTCGAATGCGCATGAGCCCACGAGTCGCCCACTCGGGCGAAATTCCCCTATCCTGGGGTGGTGTCTCCCATCCCTCCTGAACCGCGATTGATGTACTACAGGCCGAGTTACAAGTCCCTGTCGTCCGTCAGCGCATCGTGTGAATGAAGGTCACCGGGGCGGCAGCTTCCTGGGCCACCGCAGGAACTTGGACATCACCCAAAGAGCCCAAGCGCCAAAGACAAATCTCATTACATCAACTCCTCTCGCCCCAAACTCTCCCGCCATGTAAAGCCAAAATGTGATTATCAGCCCGTCCTCCGGACACTCCCGGACAAAATCACCACAATTACAGTCAATTATCGGAAGTGTGAGAGATAGGAAGTTAGCCAAACATGGGTGGGTTAATTAATTAATTTATCTATCTACCAAGGCGTGATTTGAATAAGCAATGAATGAGAGAGCTATTGATAAAAATTGCCCTTTTCTACCCCCTGGCATTGATCACCTTTCACGCCATTTTCTCAGCATTATTCACTGTTTTTCCGTAATCAATTTCTCCCGCCACTTTGGCAATTTGTTCAGCAACTGATTTCTCTCCCCTTTGGCTTAGAAATGGAATTTTTAATCAAAGGGCAATTATGAGAGCTAAACAATGAAGCTCGTTTCATTCATGCTTTCCCCAAAACAGAGTTGAGATTATTGTGATAATAAAACCATTATTGACTGTTGTCTGGTTATACAAGAAAGCGAATTTTCTAATGTTATGTTTGTCATGAAATTTGCATTTTAGTTATTTGGTTCTTCAGAAGCGGATGCTAAAGCGTTATTAAATTGATTCGGAAGTCATGGAAGTTTGGCGCCAAAATTGATTTTTCCTCTATTAAAAAAAAATACATTTCACATACAGTTTTATGATTGTTGCAAAAGTATTTAGCATTATCAAACTAGTCGATTATTAAAATACAATCAATGAATAATTTAAAGAATTTGCAACTTTTTTTCGTCTTTTCTCTAACTTTTTTTCTCTTTGGGGCGAGAATTGAAAAATTCCAGTATTTCAAATGGCAAGATTTCACTGTGTACCTACATATTAAGACATTACCATCTTCCCAAACTTCCTATCGCGATGAGTGTACTCAGAACAATATCTTAATCTTGTTCTATTCTCAAAAGCATCACAACTCTATATATTATACATATGTATATCGTTTTCTGGATTAGCATACGGAACTTTTGCTTAATTGCAGTACACACCCCGATTTTCCATGTAAGATAACCTGATAAACTTGCACATAATTCATGTTGTCAAAACTTGTGGTATTATCCATTAGGTAATGTGGATGTATTTTGGGGTTGTTGCTCAAATTCAACCCCAAGCCCAATATTCTACACACAAATCCTATTCAGATGCCCTTCGGGGCAATTGTGTTCACTTACCGTGTTTGTGGTGTACTGTGACCGGATGGAATGTCTTAAAGAGATACGTTGTTACTTTAGGATGGAGCAATTCTCTAAGGCTTTGGGAGAGCCATTAGCTGATCTCAAAGGTTGAAAATTGACCCAATGAATGTTCCTCAAACTTCTCAATTACAAGAATAACATTGAAAAACTTCAACCAAGTCAGAGAAATCATCCCCGTGGAATTCTTAAGGGGCTGAAATCTTGTTTTACTTTTAACAAGTATAAAATGTCTAGGAATATCAAATTTTCGAACAGTCTATTCGTGAAATGAAATATTTTACAAAAGTATTTTGCTCCTACATAAATCGTTATTGCTGAAATTTGACACGGACGAGAAAATTTCAACTTTCTCTGCAATCTCGTACGAGAATAACCAAAAGTATATTGCTTTTAATAATTGAAGAGGAGTTCATTATAGTTTCAGCAACTCATCAACAAACTTTTGCATACACCTTCCAATTAAGTGCAATCGGAAAATATTCTTCCTTATCCACAGACCATTGGATCCTTTTTCTCAATATACATATATTTGGATTCTATAACGAATTCATATAATCCGTAAAATGAATTGGAAGGCAAGTTATTATTATCCACCCTCTGGCAATATCGATTTCAATAATTAAACTATCGTTTGTAAAGGGAAATTCTATGCATAACTTCCCATTAGGGAGATTCTTTCAAATTGAATTTTCCACTATTGTTACACTAATTGAGAAGAAGACACGGAAATTGCTGAATTATGGGTGAAAATTCCAAATGATCATATTCACGTAATTCAATTTAGCTTTTCCATTTGTGCGATGAAGATGTGGAAAGAAGCCAGCTGAATATATAACATGAGAAATAAAATTCTTCATGTGAACTTTCACTGTATATGAAAACACTCATGATTTGCTAAATTTTTCACTGAAATCACTCTTCCAGCAAGCTTTATTGCTTTATCTTCTCACCCACGCATGGAATCCACCTGCACAGTCAGCAAACTTATTCATACAAAAAGAAATCAAAGAGATTTACCTTCACAGATCTTTGTCACTTTGGCGAGAAGAAAAGAAAACGAGCTGAGATATCTTGAATATAATATCTATTTATATTTTTTTCTTGAGCTTTAAGCTTTCAAGGAGAGCTGTAATATAATATTATAAAATATTTTTTCTTTTGTAAAAATGCTTTGATATTTTTGTGAAAATGTTTTTAAAAAAGGTTATTTAATTTTATAAAAAAATACATTTAGATTCATTGGACAATTCCTTAAAGAGTGAATTCACCAAGTTTTTCCAGGGCAGGAAATTATGGGCCACAGAAAATCACTCAGTCGGAGGAAGATGTGAAAAAATGCCATGGTCATAAAATTGTGTCCCTGAACGAAAATATTTGCCAGGACGTCCCCAGTAGTGTGTTTTGAGGTTCGGATGCTACAGCATCATCCCACCATTTATTGCTGGTGAAGTATTTGATTACGGACGAGTGACAAACACATAAAGCTTCGAGTAAATTGAATGCCAAACATGATAACTCATCCCCACAGCAAAGTGTGCATCTGGGAGAAAATCAAATTTCCGATTGACTTCCCCTTTTTTGGCGGTTCTTGTCTCCTATAACACACCCACCCACACCTCACATTGTTCTCGAACGGACGTCTTGCATCCACCCACCCGGATGGGGTGTGCAGAGCCTGGAAAATGAACCCTTATAGTGGGAATTGCTGTGGTTTGGGTTGTAGCAAAAACTAACTGTTTGCTGTGTCGCTTTCCTCGAGGAAATTGATGGAGGACACGAGGGAAGAAATTGTCTCTTTTGTGGTTGTCCGCAGGGTTTTGGTGTTGGCTGGCATGATGAAAAACAGAATTGGATGGGGAGTGCTTTCGCTGGATGCCCAAAAGCTGTTAATTAAATAAGGTTCATATTGCGGAATTGATTTTAAAAGTGTATTTAAGGTGGAGTAACCATCTTATGGACACTTTAGTATAAAGTAATAAAGTATAGTGTTGGGTTACGATATATTCTTTTTAACAATAATTATATTGAAATTATATAACGAAATAATAAGAAATTTCTGAGAAAACATATTTTTAGGTAAAAAGAAGTTCTTGAAAAAGGACCTTTTTTAAATCTTCTGTTAAGGCTTGTACCTACATATGTATATTTTTCTCACAATACTAAACAACTAATGCGAGTTTAAGCAAAGACAAGATGCGCCAAGATCGAATCATTTTTCATTTGATTCCAACACACTTTTTCCCACCCATACAGTGGCTAAATCCGCAGTTCAGAACCACTTTTCTCCACTCATCCCCCACGGTTTCATCCTTTTTGTCTTGCACGTATAACAAAATATTTTGAGGATTACGGATTAAGAGAGATGTGAAATATCGTGTGTAATTTTTAAATATTAAATTTATTCATTGTGTGTTTTCACCAGGAGAAAATCCTCATCATCTCATTTCTCACCGTAGAAGTTGTTTGTTTTTGCTGGAGAGAACTGCCCTAGAATTTAGCAAGGATGAATAGAAAATGGACATAGTTATATATCTTCCTTTTACGAAATGAATATCGTTTATTTTTGCACTTTTATGGAGTAAACAGAATACTGGCTTCAAGCCAGAAATTGCATTTCAAAAATTATTGTGTACATTCCAATGGGCAAAAAGCTCTTCTTCCTGACTTCGTTCGCAGTTCACGATCGTGTGGTGACTCTCGATTGTTCACAATAAATTCCAGTGAATTGTTTCATGTGAAAATACCCTGAGAATTCGAGGAATGCGATGGGTGCTTAAGTGACATCCAACTTCAGCACGAGAATGGGTTAAGTGAATTTGGAATGTAACAAAGAATCGTCCAAGTATCCGCCTTTTCCATCTCATTCCATCTCTCATGGGGTATTTGATTACCATTCACCAATAAATTAATGTTGATTTCTTCAGAAAATAGACTTTTCCATGTTATCTCGTCCTTTTGTCAAGCTCTTTCCCTCCACCAATTGTTGTCTTTCCCCATTCACTTTGCTCATCCTCTACCCTCTATCGTCTTTCTTGACCATAACAATGTCACCACAATGTCCCTCCAATTAAACCCCCACCCATATAGTCTCAATTGATCAAATATTTGTACAGGAAATATCGAAATTTACTCTCGACACAAAAGCTTCCCACTCAACCCTCCACTTTTCACACAACACAGTATATAGAGCATTAATGGTGAAAGGGGATGAAATCAATGGGCGTAAAATTGTATGGTTTAGGAGAGGATTTTGATGTGATGAGGATTTCCAGCTCTGAGTAAAAAAGAAACAATCCCTCTCTGGCTCATACCTTCCCAGCCATAGAGTTGGCACGACAAAGTTTAATAAATTGCACATTGTGTGCTGGGGAAAAAGGAAAACTTGAATTTGTAATTAATAGCTAACAACTCCATTGTGAATGTTTTGTTATATTTTGCAATCGTTGAAGCAGCATTTTGTATCATTCACCCTAAACATGTGCCACCGAGCGCGTCTCTTTCGACCTTTTCAAGCGCCCCCTCCCCCCCCTCAAACCCTTTGAGTGATGAGCATAAAAACTTAACATAATTGCTGAGACTGAGGCGGAAAAGGAATGAGAAATAAATCTTAAAGTTTAGCTTATCCTGTTTGTGCTTTTAGCACTTCTCCACCATCCGACTACATGTAATTAAAGCTCCACATTCTCCTCCACCACTAACCTCCATTCACATAATCCACATCCTCAAGATAGAGGGAAAACAATGTATTTATTATTCACCAAACAAACGGCTGTTGGAATCTCTCCACTTTTATGATACTCCAACGGAGGAGTTAATAATGGTGAAGAGGGCGAACATTTTCAGAACCACTGGACAGGCGAAAACTTCTCCCCCTCCCGCCCCACTTCAATGAGGAAGTTTTCTGTGATATATTTTTTTATTGTTTTACACCACTGCCTGACTTTCCGTGCCACAAACACTCCATGTGGAGCTGCCACCGCGCAAAAAAGACATGAAAATGCTGTTTACACTATCGTCTGGCACATGGGAAGATTATCGTAGACCACCCACAAGAAGAAAAAAAAACTCCCACAATGGGGTGGAGAGAGTGAGGAAAGCAGTGTTCTATAAATTTTTTACAGCGAGAATTCTATTGATCACCAAGTCATGTCTTATTAATATTTTCTCGTGAATATTTTCGTCACCGCATTAAGCCATTTTGGGGAAATCAATTGCTCTTTTGAGCGTTGAAGAGCTTCTTAGAAATTGCAATATTGAAGCATATTTTGTTAAACTTTTACATAAGGTAAAGGTATAGGGGAAATAAAGGAAAGTTGGTGTTAAAATTGTAACAAAATTTTCTATGTAAGTTCTGAAAATTATTTTTATATTCGCGAAATTTCTTTTTTTTTTAAATAAAAAAAAGTTTTAAAGGAGAGGAAATGCGTCATTTTATCTTCAGAGTTAATTAGCCTCCAGTTCCCCTATGCTGCTTGTCCCCAAAAGACTAACATGAGGAGACAAGACCGAGGATACTCCTGTACTGGGGGTGATGACCGTCTTTTCAAGGGACTTAGTGAAACAACAGACGACAACCCGATTATGTTTTGTGGATTATTTTACTGCTGTCTCATGCGTGTGTGAAAATGTGGGCGACAAATTTCTCTGTGTCCCTCTTCTCGTATATTACCTCAACTTCTCAACATTACGTCTTACAAAACACCTTTGAGAAGATGAGGGACAGCGTAAAATTGCCTTTTTAGCAGGAGCGCAGAAAATAAACCTGAAATTGACCTTTATTTCTGTTTTTACACATAAAAATTCTTTTCTCAAGACATAACCGGAGATTTCTTATGACTTTTTTTACTCTATACAAAATGTCAGAGTGACTTTCCAAGGGAATTTCCAAGAAAAAAGTTCGATATTCAAGGATAACGTAGTGATTTTAAAGTGAAAACTTTTCCCTCAAACTTGATAAAATTGCCCATCGAACTCTCGCAAGTGGACATTGAAAGGATATTATAGGATCCTTACACAATTCTTTTTATGAGAAAAAGAATCCTGATAAATGTTTAAAATTCACGTTTTTCAAAAAGAAAATACTCTATACTTTTGAGATAGGTATAACAAATTAATGTGACCATTTTCGTTCGCAATTTAATGGAATTTTAATGAAAATATTGATTAAAGTACCTATCACTAATCATTTGCATAATAATGGAAAAAGCCATCCTGAAAGCAGACATAATGCATGTAGAAAATTTTAATATTTATTGAAAAATTATTCAAACCATTTCCATAGCTATTTTAATCCACAATAAAATTCCTATATGAAAAATAGCATAAACGGAATACATTTTCCAAATTTTAAGGATGAAAAAAATACATCAATTAGGGCTCATTAATATTTATATACTAAAGGGGATTTTTTTCGAAACTTATGGAATATTTATATATTGACACTGAATATTGATGTGTTAATTCAATGTGAAAAATATAAAATGGAAAAAAACACTTTTTTCACTGCGATGCATATGTCGGAAAGCTAATTACAATTTCTGTATAAAAGCAATATTTTAAAATATCTGAAAATTAACTGATAAATAATATTCTTTTTAAAGGTTATAGAAAATTTGCAGTATAATTGACAGAAATTCAATTACCATTTTTTAATAGCTTCTTTTGTTTCTCGTAAAATATTTTTACCGAATCAATGGATTGACAAAAAGAATCTATTAATAGTATCTTTATATTTGCCAACCAATTAGGGGCTTTGGTGAAAGTAAAATTAAGCTTATGTTGTAGCCATAAGAGTTGAGTAAAGACATTAACATCATTTCTACATTTTTCATCCAAAGTCGCATAGAGAATGAGTAAATTTGTGGAATAGGAAATAAAAGTGTACACTTGCTTGTGACATGAATTTCCTCCATGAAAATAATTTCAACCACAATATTTACCAAAAATAAGAATGGTGACTTTTCCTTCCTCGACTTCTTGCGTGTCTGATTATGCGATTTGCCCAAGGGTGATGAATTTTCTTCGTGGAAAATTTGTCACACAGTACAGCTCTAAGAATAAAAGAATTATAATTAATAAGAGATTAGTGGAGAAAATCAGAGAAAAACTTGTGAAGGCCCTTTCCTTTGACTCTTCCTCTTGGGCGCTTAAAGGTACCAAAGAATTTTCTTCTTGGAAAACATTGAAGGTATGATGGAAATCCCCACGAAGTAGAAAGTGAAGGGATATTTGTGGCAAATTGACATTTTATATTCTCTTGTCACGTTTCACGAACGTCCATAAAATAATTATAGAAGAAAAATGATGTTACAAGCAAATCTCGAGATGAAATCTTGTTCAAAAAGTTCCTCCAGCGGGAATTTTCTTTTTTTACTTTTGCTACTCTCAAACATAGCATTTTCCACCTTTCCGCTGCAATGGATGGCAAAGAAGTTATTCAAGTTTCAATTTTCATGGGACTTTCTCTATGAAAGTGGTGACTTAACTTAAAATCATTTCCATTGTGACGCCTTCATTCTAATCTGCCAAATTCATTCTCTACAAAAGGCTCAAAACTTGAGAATTTCCAAATACCTCTCATCCACAACTTTATTCCGCGATGGTAAGACATTGCTCCAGGGAAACTTTAATAACGAGTTTGTCTTACGCGGTGAATTTTCGGAAATTGCTTAGGTGAATCTGGAAAATTTAATTTGTCGAGGAGATCTTTTTTCGTCATCGTATGGTTTCTTCTCTTTCCCGCCAAAATGATTGCGATTCCGATTAGAACGTGAAGAGCAGAAAAAGTCCAAGAATCACAAGAAAAAAACTGCGAAAGCTAGAAACATTTCCAGCGCAGTTATATAAATAATTAGTGGAGAAGCCAAACGGTTTTCAGATGTTTCTCTTAATGAAGTTTTTAGGGGGGGAATTCCGTTGAAAAGGCATTTCTATGGGATGAGCGCGGAAGTATCCTCTGTTGGATGGAATGCACCTTTTCGCATCCTCACAATTCATAACAAAGAGTCATTCGTCATGAAATCCGTGACTATATGAGGGAAGTGGTTGCAAGGAGGAAAGAGGAATTTATTCTAGCACAAGTGATGTTGCCGTATCCTTGTGTGTGTGTGTGTGGAAATTCCACTCTCAGAGCATGAACAGAAAAGATTGTGGAAGCACGATGGGAAAAGTTGAGGAAATTTCGCTAGAAAGCGGAAAGTGTTTTGTGGAAATCTCACATAAATCTGATGGCCTTTTAAGCAGTCACACACTCGGTGGAAGATGGCCCTCAAGGAAGCATCTGGAAAATCGTGGGAAAATCTCCCACCACCGCCCAATCAATTTCCCTTATTTAGTTGCTCCTGATTTATCTACCACTAATTTATTGTCACTTTTCGTTGACTTTAATCTCTCAAGCCACTTAGCAGATTTCACAATGGATTTCCCACACAATCACATCGAAAGAGTCCAAGATAATTGTTTCCCCCCTTTCACTGAATCACTCTCTGTGAGGCTATCAAAATCTTTGTCTCAGCTCTTTCGCTCTCGAACTTCCTCTTAATTATACGATATCAAATAGCTTCAAGTTATTTAAATATCTCTTCAATGACTTGTGGTTTTTCACTTAATCTGTGAATGTTTAAGCAGGAAAATTCAGATCAGATAAGTAGGAAAAGCTAGTAATCCAACTACCTACTCCCATAAATTCTATTGAAACTATTACTCAGACTTTGATGTCGGAAAAATATAAAGAGTTTCCTCTGGCGATGCGATATAAATTGCTCAATTTTGTATGGCGTGAAATTTCCCTGGGTCAATAAATACAATTTCAATTCCATATGTATAGAGGGAGAACTTGTGGGTGGGGAGAGATCATTATCTAAAATATATTTCTCATTGAACTCCCGATGGAAAATCGATTGCGCTCTTTTAATTGCAGTGAGAAACCTAATGACCAAGTTTCTTCCTGTGACTTTTACATTTTCGTGTTATTTTTTGCTCCTTCCTGGCAATTTGCTACAACATTTTCTCTCTTGCTCTCCCACTCAAGAGTCTTACTATGTGACCCACCGGGGGTTGGAGATGCTGAAAATAATATACAGGAATTTTGTATATATGCGGAATTCCATGAAGTTTCATTTGTGCAAGAAAATGGTTTTCTTATGCGAAATCTCAGTGGAGATATGCGAAGAGAATAAAAGCTCGGGTATTTGTGTCTGAATAGCAAATGAAAGAGATTTCTTCCTTCGCATGTGTTCTATATGGGAAAATATTTTATTGACTTTTATACGGTCACTATACAAATTTTCTCACTATCTCATTTCATGCCGCTACGCTCTTTCTCTCATATCAATCCCCATTTTGGTAATTTCCATTTCACTAGAAAGCCAAATGGAACATTTTTTCAGTCATTGGGTATAAAAAATAACCCCAATTACTTGCGATACCATCTCTTGACACATTTTCCACGAAATTTCCTCGATATTTTGTGTAGCATCTTCTAGAATAATTAAGGGTAAAATTAAATAAGAGACGATGAAGACACTGAGGTTCTTCTTCTATTCGTGGGAATGCTTTTCACACCGCTCTAACCACTTTTACATTTTGTTGTTGATTTTTCCGAGCTGATAAATGAAAAAATGCAAATAGGATCGAAATGAACGTGGAAAAAGCATTGTGTATCTCACACTGAATTATTCATCCTCTCTTCTGACCTATATTTGCCAAATGACAACAATGCTATTTCCTTTGGATAGATACAAATTTATGTGGTGACACCCTCCAAATATGTTAATGAACTTCTAAAGAAAGCAGAGGAAAATCTACATAGATCGGACTTTATTAAGATAAAAGTTAATTAGATTCAAACAAGAAATATATTTTTTTTTAAATTTGCAGATCGAATTCCACAAAAATTCTTGTAAAAAAATTGATTTAGAAATTTAAAGATTTTTTTACACGTTGCAACTGTCTTAATTTCTTTTGGTTCATTTTTAGAACAATCAACACAAGTTCTCCATGGAGACTTCAGGTTTTAATTTAGCCTTCACTTGGAGCATCTCTTCGTGCTTCTTCAGCAATCTCGTGAGCTTTCAGTTCTCGCGTGAAGAACTCTTAGTAAGGGGGCTCAGAGTGTTGGGAGTGTTTGGTAAATTTGTATCAGAGAGAAGAGAAGAAAAGAAGGAATAAAAAAACTAAATCGTGAAGATAAAGGGCACTTAAATGGATCTCTGCTTTAACATGAAGGATATATCTCCTTATCTTTGGGAGCGGGATGAAATATTTATACATTGAATGAGCCCAAGGGGCTCAGCTTTATGGTGTTGAACACCAAGGATTTCACCCTTCAGGAGGAGTGCCTTCATTGGAAGATGAAATAGCAGAGAAGATGGAATATTTTCTCCCGATAATACGATCCCATTCAACTACCAGAGAACACAATCATTATAGTTGGTAAATAACATTGTGAATCAGCTCCTTGCTACAACCCAAAATTTGTCGTTCGGATGTAATGATGGTGTTTCTGCACGAGGATTACACAATTTACTCGAGATTGAATCAGACGTGTGATGCTCCACTATTCGCCAAACGACACAGAGATCCAATAAAATTTGAGAGGACAACAATGGGTGACGAGATAAGAAAAACACCCCTCATTCCAATTAGTATCAAATCTCTTCTCTCGTCAAGCACTTTTCCGCGACATATCATTTCCCCATTCACCTTTGGCCCATTCCCCCGATTTTGGCGGGAAAATTGTGTTTGTTTTACCAAAATCACGAGTCACGCATATAGAGGGAGAAATATTTGGGTTGTCTCATCTACTCGTAATTAGGGCGAGATTTTGTCAACGTGTCTGAGGCTGAATTTGATTTCATCCTTTTCGCCAAATTCCCAATTAGCACCATCAAACGCTGTACATACATTCCACCTCAGGCTCACCTTCACCCGCCCATCAAACAACGCATATACATATCACAAAACTCATCACCCCTGGAGCCGCCAATTTGCACAAAGAGATTTTCCGTCATGAGAAGAGGATCATCATTCCACATTATCAAAATGTTCTGTGACATAAATGTCAAGATGTTCCTTGGCGTGTTAAATTTTCACCTCACATTGGGGTGAGAGTAAAAAAGATGCGGGGATGAAAAGAAACACACAAAGTGATTTGCCCCAAAAACGTCGAGGGTGGATGTGAGCAAATATGGTTACATGGAGGAATGAATTTGATAAGTTCTCATCAATGATGAGGGGGATGTTCATAGCGTGAAATATTTGTTCAACATTAAGTTTGATGAGACAAAGTTTCACGGGTGCAGAAATTTTAATTCATCCCGTGTGTCTGCAATTAGCGAATATTTCATCGCCTATGTACATATTTCAGTTGAATGACAATCCTCCTGGAATGTTCACCGTGAGTTTTAAATTACCCACAAACCACAATGGTTGGTTGTTCTCTTAGCACAAACCCACCATCGTAAAAGCGTCACAGAGTACGTCTTCCGTGAGGTCTTCAGGTGCGGAGCAATAACAATTTCACCTTTAACTACAAATAATGACAATAATGAGCTCGAGATTCTGCCAGGCATTAGACTTTACTGTCACGACATCGCTGTGATAGAAAATAGAGTGTAAATCCAGTTGAAGACTCATCTTAGCTTTTATATGATAAACTCTATTAAACTATTTTTCCTCGATGGTGAACTTTTCCACTTACTCGCTCTCTTAATACCCACAAAACCATTTTTGTTCACTGGGGTTTTTTCTTCGTCTCGCACACAAGAAAAGGAGATTTCACCCAAGGATATGACTGGCAGAATATCTTACCCTCGAGGCTATTAATTACATTTATATTTATTTTCGTACCCCACGACCTCTGAACAAGTCCCACGCTCTCAACTTGCAAGTGATTATTTCTGCGGAAAACTTTCCTCGGCAATTATCTTTATCATTATGCCTTATTATTGTAGTAAATTGCATTTATTCTGCGAGGGAAAATCAGTGCGAATTCAGGAATTGATATAGATTAGGTTTTGTGGGTTTCTTGAAAAATATTCACATATGTAGGGAAGGGGAGGACAAATTTATCCAGGAAATTATCGGCAAATTAGGATTGATTTAAATACAAATGTTAAATTTGCTGTTTTACTATCATTTTTATTTTATTTTATGAAAAAATGTTGCATCAACTTACCCGCCTTTACCCTATTAGGGAAATTTCAATCGAATAGCCTATTTTGCGACCTTCTAGTGAAAATTCGTTAATTAGATGTATTCTAATTACTTTCATGAAATATTCATTTTGTCGGAGTTACTCTTTTGAATTACATATCAACATTCCAACACAAACATATGGAGCTACAAAAGTTTCCTATTATGTAACTTAATACTAGTTTATTTTAATGCAACTCCAACATATCACACACTGTCACAGTTGACTAGCTGAGGTGTTATTTAAATTGCCCACTTACCCATGACGTTTAATGTGAACTTAATTAACGTATCTCAATATACACGCAATTTCCAACCATATTTTAACTGGCATTTCTCATCTCACCGCATAGTTGTAAGTTTTCTCATGAAAATATTCCAGGGAAAATCCAATAAAACATTCCTGTTTGGCCATATCAGAGGCAATGACAAAAATTGGTTCGCGATTGTGCATAACCGACATTTATTTAACATAATTGAATGACATTAATAAATGTTGAAACCTGTTTATTTTATTTCACTCTATTTTGTGTTTATCGTGCGGTGTACAAAAAAAGGTGTATTAATTCTCATTGAAATCACCTGTTTGTATGATTTGTGCTTTTTCCATCAACTTCGCGCTATAGCACATTTTTTTCGGCGCGGAAATATATTTGTCCCCCTTTCCATTGAACTTGACAGAAAGGTGTTAATAATGCTGGTTGGGCGAATCTCCAAGAGGCCACCTTGGAGACATCTGCAAATCACCTGATTAGCATATCACTGTGATGGTGTTCGGAGGGCCTTGAATCCCACACTTTTGACTTCTTGGTGACTCTCTGGAAGCATTTTGGAGCAATTCCAGTTACCGATTTTTTTTTCGTGGTTCGCTTGTCTACGCACTCAATTCTTTCTGTGCACTCCAATATAAAGGCGGCTCCACGATAAGAATTCGGGCCAGTACATCGTGTATGTGGAGTTCTGTAACAGCGATCCAACTCTGTTGCAGCGCGGTAATAAATGACGAGCACCTGTGAAGTCAACAAGTTGAAAGTTCTCAGTGTATCGCGATGATTGTGTATAATTTTCGCGCGGGAAAAATGTCTCAATCCCTCTGTGGTAAAGTTCTTCTTCTTCTGTGTGTGTACCTCCTGGAGTTTCCTCTCACGAATGCCGTCATCAGGTAAATCAATCACTGTTGTGCTTCCGTGTCTCTGGAAAATTACTCAAGCGAAACAACTTCCAAATCACATTGAGGGAACAATTTTTCTCTTCCCAAGAATAAACACTTTTAGTGCTGTGAAATATTTTATTCTCTCTCGGATTTCTCAACTAATTAAACACGCATGTGAACAATATAAAACTTTAAATGCTTCTCTCAAATCACTTTGTACGCCACAATCGGTGGCTTTTCTGTACAAATTTTCTTCTTATGTCACCAACAGAGTGTACTGGAACGTGCCAACTTTTATGTGTTCAAAATATGGTGTTCAATTTCACGATGTGGAGAAGGAGTTTGGCGTGATCCAGAATGTGAATGACACATTTCGGTAATGAAATTGATCAGATTGCCTCCCCATAAAGTGAATTAATATGGGAACTAGAGAAGAACATAAGAAAAAAACCTCACAAATAGAAAAAAGAACACCCCAGAAAACAATCTATTGACTTTCTTCTGTTCTTCTTGTTATCTTGGCTGATGAAAAGTTCCTTTCTTTAACTTCCCCCATCCTCCTTTGGCAAAGAAATAAGAACAAATATAGGGGAGAATGTAACTTGAGAAATTGATTGATAATGCTATTTCGTCGTAGCGGAAATGAAATTTCAATTCTCTACGATCCGGGAAACTTTCCTGCCTTGTTGGAAAATTCGTCGTCAGGGCGACTTGTGAAGCGTAACGGTGGTGTTCCACAAGAGGGCAGCCTCACTGAACACTTGAAGATCTTCAGCAAGCACTTGGATGAGCTGATACCGGATAAAGACTATCAAGGTAGAATTTATATCAAATTTCTCCCTTTGAGCGCTATCCGATATAACTGAAAGATTTTAGGAGTCGCAGTGATTGACTTTGAATCTTGGCGACCTGTTTTCCGCCAGAATTTCGGCACTTTGCAACCCTACAGAAACCTATCGATTCGCATTGAGCGGGAAAAGCACCGTAATTGGCCGCACCGTGAAATCGTGAAAGAGGTTGGCTCAATATTCCATTCACATGAGTGCCAGCTGAATTGGCTTTATACTTTTCAGGCCGCCAAAGTGTTTGAGAATGCCGGCAGGAAATTCATGGAGCAGACACTGAAGAGAGCAAAAGCTGCCAGACCAAGAGCTGTTTGGGGCTATTATGCATTCCCCTACTGCTTCAATGGAAATTCACGGGATCCGCTGTCCTGTGCCAATGAGGTGCAACAGGAGAATAATAGGTCAGTCAATTTTCCGCGGTGGTGCACAAAAAATTAATAAAAAAAGCAATTATACAATTTTGTGCAGAAGTAATTGAAATGTGTTGAGCTAATGATTTAATTTAATTGAATGCTCAGTCTCGAACTGGTTTCCATCGAGATAGGTTGTGCGGTGCAGTAGTGTGCTCGGTTTAAAAAGTTTTTTTTTTTCGGTGCGGTTTCTATTGACTTAATTAGTGTTTAGTGACTAGATTTAACTCAAAAAGGTTAAAAAAAAACACTTAGTGGTTAGTGAGTGAGTGATGGGGACACCTGGGCCAGGCCCGGGGCCACCGGATGAGGACCCCCCCA
>CAKKOB020000408.1:0-12592 GCA_918844115.2 Phlebotomus perniciosus | reverse complement strand
AAGTCTCGTGAAAATTATAAGATTTGTACAGAGTGCTAATTTATCAGACCTGATTTAGTTCGCCAAAGTGAAAGTGCAAATAATAAAAAAAAATAAAAAATAAAAATTTAAAAGTGAAAAAAAAAACAAAAATAAAAAAAAAGTGCAAAAAGAAGAAGTGCAAAAAGCGTATATGGCCCTAGTCGCCGATCGCTCTCAAAACTATAGTGATGATGATAATTGAATGCTTGTCGTTTATAAATTACTTTTTCCAGATTTGTCAGTCAAATTATTAAATAATTGCAAATGGTTAGTTTTGTGTCATTTTTTGAGTTGATTAAAAAAAAGTAAATTTGATGAGATTTTCTCTTCCGGATGAGATGACTTTTTAATTAACTCATAATTGAAAAATGACAATAATTGTGAATGCTTTTGTGAAGTAACTTTTCCAGGGCTTTGCTGAATTGGGAGCTAAAAGCTTGTTTAAGTAGTGAAAAAGCTCGGCATTTTCTGCTCTTCATTTGAGCCATTTGAGCTTTTTCAAAAAATTGTCTTTAAATATTATCTAGTGATATTGAATTCAATAATATTTTGTTCTTTTGCGATCCAAAATTAACAAAAAAAAAACTGTCCGATATTTCCCGCCAAAACCTCTACTAAAGTACTTGACGGATTTATAAAATTCCAGTCAATCTCTTATCTCATGCTTGTAAATCAGAGTTAATCCCTCGAGTATATCTTAAAGATAATGTTCACTATTTACGAATCAATTCATTTTTCAGAAGCTTTATCAAGTTGTTGAGATTTTCTTTCTAAACACAGACACGGAAATTTCCTCATCACGTTTAATAAAATGTTTAAAGATAATTAGATAAGAAAGTGCTTAATAGATGCAGTTTCAATTGTTAACAATTTCGCAATTTTCTCTGATTTTGCAGAATCATGTGGCTATTTGAAAACTCAGACATCATCTTACCCTCTGTATACCTCACCGAAGCTTGGGCGCCCAACATGCGGAAGAGCATAATTAGGGGTCGCATTGGTGAGGCGAATCGCGTTGCTAGAGCCACCCACAAGCGACCACGGCCTCAGGTGCTCACATATATTCGCTATGCCTACACAGACACCTTGAACTTCCTCAGTCAGGTATATAAGAATGAGAAACTGTGTCAAGAGTGTATTGAATCTTATCGCGAGTGATGAGCAATACTATAAACATTGTGCAATTATGCTCCGCAGGCCGACTTGTATGACGCATTCAGTGTGATGGATCAGAAGAAATCCGATGGTATTCTTTGGGGGAGCTCCTTTGACCTCAATTCACAGTGAGTGTACACTCTGGTTTGATTTCTCTTGTTCCCAAATCATCCCTCTTTTCTTTTCATTTCCCCACCTGATGTAACCCAGAGTCAAGTGCCTGCGCTTCAGAAAATATCTCGAAGATCAATTGGGTCCCATTCTTCGGATCTTCACAAAACCAAAGTATTCAATTCAGGGAGTCATTCATCAACAATGGCATTGACATGGGGAGAGCGTGAATGAATGTGGAGCCAGTGTAAAATTTCCACCATTTCAAACGTGAATTCTGTCGGTGTGTTAAATTAAATTTCACTCCATTGAATCATCCGCAATCTCACATACATCATTTTCCACCCACTCAATATGTGATTCCACAATTTTCACATTCCTCGAGAGTTCACTCCCATTGAGACAACACACACTTGCCACAGTTTTTGAAGTTGAGTAATGTCAAGGAAAGAATAAATATTCACATAACCAATTGATTCGTATTGATTAATTGGAATGTTTTACGCAATTTGACCCAGGAGCACATTATTTAATCGAGAAAAGTTTTCAGTGTAATTTATTGTATACTTACTTTCAGTTATCATCACCATTAATATTCAAACAGACTCCAATCTTTAAGCCAGCCTATTGCTTGATGCTATAAGCCAGCCTAAATCTTAAAGTCACCCTTATGCTTGAAGCTAGCCTTAAGGCTTCCACATTATTGGCGTCAAATATTTTGAAAATAACCTATAAATTTGTTGAAGGTAGGAAGGTGTGTATAGGTTTGATAGTGTATATCCAGCTTTTCTTACAAAATATTGCCTTTGACCAAAACAAGATATTTATTTTCTGTCCAAATATTTGCAATTCCTCCTAGAGAACTTCAGTTGAAACCCTTCGAGTTCCCTATATAAGGAAAACTTGTACATCACAGAGAAATTTATTGGAAAAGTTAAGCAAAACTATAGAAGAGGAAATGTGCTATTTTCATATCTCTGTAAAACTTCTCACCCACATTTGCAATTATCATATTAAACGAGACTGCTGAAATGTTCACAAAAAGCACAATTAATTTCATAAAATGATCAAAGCTGTGAAATGTTGGAATTTTCTTGAAATATTCCTGCGAGGAAAATTTCAAGAATTGCTCCTCACAAGGAAACCGGAGAAAAAGGCTGCGAGAAATTCCTCGGTGATTGTGAGGCTCAAGAAAAGACTGAAATAATTTTCCACAGACGCGAGCTTCATTTCCACTTAATAAAAATTCAGTGCACAGCTTGAAATGCCTTTTTCCACCCTCTTTCACCTCCCCACACACGCTTCAATTGCTGTTGTGTCCGTATTTTGCCGTGATTTCTCTATTCTTGAGGATCCACCCGGAAGAAGGGTGCGGATTGGGGATGAGGTAGTTCGTGGGAAGAAAAACGCCCTTATGGGTGTGTAAGGATGTGTTCAAAGGTCGACGGTGTGAAAGGGGACTCACAATTTTGCATATTCAAATTTAACGCCGAAGGCATCCCAAGAAAAGTGAACAAAGACATTGTGGAGGAGCAGGAGAGACATTCTTTCCAAGGCAGCAAGATCAAAGATGTTTTTGTCGGCGTGAACAGTGGGAATAAATGGCCTCATAGTGTCCAATCAACTTGCCAAAGACATGGCAGAGAAATCGATTCTCAACAGGATGATTAATGGATTTTCAGCATCAACCCCAAGAATGTCGCGGATGAAGGGAAAAACTCTGGCAGCATCTCAATTTTCCTCCCAGGGAGAAAAAGGTTAAGTAGTTAATAGAAAATCTCTGAAGAGTATAAAGTCCCCGGAAAGCATAGCATGTACAATGGCAGATAATGAAGTGGGTATTGAATAGAGGGAAAAAGACCGAAAACGAATTGAATTATTTATTATTTCAGGGGACCTTCATGAGGAAAAAAGGTCCTGGTGAACGGGGAAGATGACGCAGATTGTTGGGACTAGAGATTTGTAGGACAAAGAAGAAGGCACAATATGTCTTGGCGCCATCAGAGGCAATTAATTGTGTAGAATTGTATCCGGAAAATACACTGTGTTTTGTCATTTCCCTCTGCAATTAATTTGGGGGCCAACAATTGATTAAATCTCCGACAGACATTTTCTGCATGATTTCTTGAAAAATAAACAGGATCTGGCTGCGCCTGAAAATTCCCCAGGCGGCACAAATATGTATAATATTCCAAGAGGTCCCCGTGAGAATAAATGAGCCAAAGAGTTGAGTACAATTCATCATCTTGCTGAGAAAACCAAACTGTTGAAAGAGTCTCGAGGGGTTTTCTTTATAATTAACTTAAGTGCTTCGCGAGCAACACCCCAAAAAATATTTTTCACCCTCAATCCACAGCCAAAATTAATAGGAAGAAGCTTTTGTTTGTTTGTATATTTTATATTTGGAGCCTCCAGGTGAAATTTTCACCTGTGGAGAAAGTAGATTTGTCGGGCAAAACTAAATTAATTAAAAAGTAAAAATACCCAGGAGGTGGTTTTTTGGGAATTCGATCCTAACACAAAGTTGATGGCTTCCCTCTAAAACAGGAAGAAGCTCATAGAAAAGTTTCATTTTCATCTCCTATGTTGCCCAAGATGGAAAATAATTTCATTTAGAGAAATTAAGGTGGGAGAACTTTGCCCTTACCCATCGGTTCACCACGTAATTACGTCAAAGAAGACGAGGAATCTTGAGAATCCGATTAAAGTACATGAATTGTTGAATTTAATTTACACGATTCAGTTCAGGTTTCAACTTTCTTGCACAAATTGTCTTTCTCTCTCTGTTTGTAACATGCGGTCAACTTGCATACAAATTATACAAATTTATCTTTGTCATTGGAACTGTTGGAACTGCTTGAAACTATGTGATTCTCATGTGATACACAAATATTATTTTAAAATTCATGTCATTTCCAGAAATATACAACTTCCATCTGCAGGTAAAATGACGAATGAGAAAAATAACCCAAAGGGATGCACATAACATAATTGTACAAAATTGTAGAAAGTAAAATAAAAGAAAACAACTTTCAAAAATGAAAGCTGGAATGGGCAAAGAAAAGTCTGAATCTGAGAAAATGTTTATGGGCTTCTTTAAGCTAATTTCTGAGCCAGGAATTTTAGAAGCAAAAAATTGAGTAGGTATAGTTTGAGCTTTTGAAATAGCTATTGTCAGCTTTGGCTAATATTTTAGAGTTTTTTTTTTTAAATTTATGAGCTTTGCAAACAATTTCTTAGCTTTAAATACTTTTAAAATTTTCTTTTGCAAATTTTCTGCTTAGGTTAAAATAAAGAAAGAAAAATTGTGAAGCAAAGATAGGGAAATGAGAAAAGACATGTACTGTTTTGCTCCTGTGAATCACCCAAGATTTCTACTAAAATTTACGACACTCCTCTTAGTGGTTGTAAAAGGTAAAGAGTGGATGGAGCACTTTAGGAACGGTAAACCAATTTCCTGAAAACTTCTCCATTTAGACAAATATAAAATGCCGAAAGTCATCGTAAATGCACATTCGTATTTGTTTAGCTATCTTCCCTATCCCAAAATATTACATAATTTGCGACTTTATCAAAAATTCATATGTGAAATATGCACAAGAGCATAAATTTCCCTTTTGCATATCTACTCTCCGAGTTTCTATCACATAAATTGACGTGAATGCCAGTCTTTGCCAGAAAGATATATATTTTACAATGGCACCGGGTACTTTTCGGCAAAGTTGATTCACCTCCCCACATCAAGACAAAAATGTGTCGTGTGAAACATTGAAGGGATTGGTGAGCGAAATGTAGAGGACCATAAATAAAATTTACTGCTTATAAGCCATCGGAAGGGAAAGCATTCCCTGACGCACAATCCTTTACTTTCAGAAACCATACATCGGCAGCGAATGGAAAGCCATATTAAATTTTATTAAAATGCCGAAAATTACAATCTCATTTGCATTCTATGAAATAATATATTTCACGCGAAGCTTTTTTACGATTCCGTTGGTGTATTCGATGTTGGATTTATCCTCATACAATTTCATCCGATTTTTTATGTTCACAATAAATCCCCAATAAATCCTTCTCCCACATTCTGTGTGTCCCTTAAAATCTATTCTAGTTGTGTCTCACAAGATTTGCGCTTATTTGTCTATTTGGAAAGCTTCATGCGGCTGCCAAAGAGCAGAATCGAAACGAGAGCTTTAAGCTCCTCTCTCTCAATCCACTTCATTTTCTCATGCTCCGCGAAGGCCTCAATGGGGGTTCGATGTGAATGGAGGGGGAGGGAAAAGCCACCACAACGTGCAATGACTGTGACATATGTCTCCTCGGTAAACACAATTTCTTGCGCGCATAACGAGGTTTCCCCGGGAAACACTGAATCTGTTTTACTCAATGCTGGGATTTATGACAAAATGAAATCAAGACGAGTATGGAAAATAAAATACATTTCAACGTAATAAGGCACACGAAAAATCCTCTCATTCACGTGAACACTGTCAAGTATAAATCTTACCGCAAGATTCCCTTTGCTATGCTTAGACCAAATTGTAAATGAAAGCTTCCCATAGATTTTCGATGACTAGGAATTTGCATCCTTTTATCAAGGAAAAATCACCCAACACGTACCATAAATTCCGACACATTGAGCTGAATATAAATCAAGAGGGTTTGAAAGATAGAAAAAGGAAGATATTGATTAACCCTTTAACGAGCAAAGAGTTATGAGTTCTATTGAAAAATACTTTTTTGATAAGTTGCCCAGGAAAATCCAAATTTAGTCCTTTGTAGTTGAAATTTGAAACAGGAAACAGGAATGTACAATCAAGCTGTCTAATATCGATCAATTATTTCAATGAGCGCAATGAAGCTCAAAAACAATGTCAGAGGAGTCTATAAAATCAAAATTGACTCCATAGAGTATCTCCGTGTGGTGTGATGAGAAATTGCAGATGAAATGTTTGACACTGATGCGTAAAAAGCCACCCGGAAAGACTATTTCAAAATATATTTTTCGCCTGGCAAGAGACACAATTCCATGGTGAAATTTGCCTTTTTGTCATGCCACATGAATCACAGGAAATTTGTCTCCATCAACTTTTCAAATAGACCTTGCTCTTGTCACATTCTTTGCATGTTGATAATACAAATTCACTCTGCCAGTGATAGTGATTGAGAGGCAACAATTCTGCGTGCTCGGATTTTCTTCTGACATGACAAAAGTGCCCATCTGAATTTACATTCCATCATTTTTTTCTTCTCTCCGGATGGACAAAAAATATTCAGGGGTTGTTGAGTATCTAGTTTCATAACACGTCCTATCCCCCTCCTCCCCCAACCCTCCCAAAATCACACCCGGATGGGGAAGCTTTAAAAAATATCAAAATTCTGTAAATATTCATCTTTAACGGTTTAATTGAACACTGTTGGCTTCATTGAAGTGTATGAGATGGAGGCGCCTGGTGCTATGGGGACGCCTGGTACTATGGGGACGCCTGGTATTTGACTCGAAATAACTATTTTTAGGAACTATATATTTGAACTTACATATATTTTAAATAAAAGCGACTATATATGGTATATTTGAAATAGAGAAATGACTGTTGTTTATCGAAGCGAAACTCTTCTGGAAGATTTTCGGAAATTAAACTTTTATTCCCAAGCTTTGCAGTGAGATTAATTGAGAAAGAACATGAATTAATTGGATCAGTAGTTGGAATTGGTGAAGCACGAAAAAAGATAGTAAAAAGAAATGCAACTGATATTTTTTCTCAGCGGGTGGTAGTATCAGAATTGTGTGGGTGATTTTATAAAATCAATAGGAAAAGTTTTCAATTTCATGGGGATCGCTTTATTAAATTAATTGGAGCTTCTGTGAAGCCCTTGATTCATGAATTTGGAACATAAAATATTTCCTTCCTGGGCTGTTGTATTTGATGAGTGGACTAATTAATGCTGATGGTCTAACATTTATTTCACTGCAATAATCACCACATTTTTGAAGGCTAATTAATCAAAGCGGGAGACTCTCACTCGCACCCTCACGGCACATAATTATGGGACATGATGGAAAATTTCCACTTTATGTATGTCCCTTTCTGGGGTTTTGTACAATTGTGATATTAAAACCTTATCATTGGCCTACATACCGTATTTCCCACCGACTTTTCCTCCATTAAGTGCTATACTGTCTCTAATATCCGAGCAAAGTGTGTGGTCAAAGTGGTTCATTGCATAAATTGCTAAGTGAGTCCGCATAGAAAATGGGTGGATTCAACACAAGAGGAAATTTTAGAACACGTTATAGTTTTCACTCTATTCCCTCTTTCTGCACCGAGTTAGCCTTTCTTGTACGAGTTGGAACGAAAAAAAAAATCTTTTTGCTCTTCCGACTGGGAAAATGCAACCAAGAAGTTTAAGAATAAAAAAAACTTTAGTGTTGTATGAAAAAGTGCAAAACGCGGCAACTTACGGAATACATAACAATGTGTCAAGCATTGAGTTGACACAGTATAAATTTCCTCCTGGCACAATTCAGTCTGGGGGAGCATTTTTTAGTTTAACCCTGGAGTGATGTTGCATTGCTGTATATGAATAATGAGCATTGTCGACGGTACAGAATAAATGTACGGAATCCCACTTCTTCGTGGCACTTTACTGAGAAACATGAAAAATTCTCTCTATTTTAGATAAAAATTCACCCCGAAAGGCTTTTGTCGGCTGTGTATCTCCCTTTCCTTCAGAGTTGATAAATTTCATATTGTAAGATAATAAAATTTAATGTAAAAGCAATGTTAGAATTCAAAGAAAAATTTGGTTACTTCCTAACAATAATTGAACAACTCAAATTTATGAAAACTTCTTAGAACTTTATCTATTTAGGCATTCCTACCATCTCAGACCTTAAGCCATGTGAAGTGAAAAACACACACAAAATACTTTAGTTCAATGTGTGTCTTGTTTTTTTATTCTGACTCTTACATTTCTCTTCGTCGCGAGCTTTTTTTCTGCGACCATTATTACTTCTCATGGGATATGCATTCATAAAAATATTTTATAATTTATTGGAATATTTAAACCAACAAATCTTTTCAGTATCATTGGTAAAAAAAACTCTTATAAGGGGTGAATGGGTGGAAAATTATATCTGTATGAATGTTATTTTTGTGAAAAAATACAAAACCCCTTGAAGGGATGTCACTCCCACTGTGAAAAGATCAATGTGTATTTTCCTTGGTTATTATGTTGTTCCCCAAGTGCGTGGCAAGATGAGTCATATGGTGGAGGCGGAAAAGAAAAAGCAGGAAATGATTCCCAGAGGCTGCTTTCGCCGTCGGAAAATGCCTTGGAAGGTGAAAGTTGAGAAAAATGGAGTAATGTGTAAAAAATGCCTCACAATAGCGACTTATTGGGAAGAGATTCCCCTGTGGCAGTGATACTTTTCGCCTCCATCCCATATATTGCGATTGATCAATTGCTGTGTCACGCTTATGTATCAATCTACCACATCCGGGCTTGTCTCTTCCGAGGTTTTTCTTTTCCCCTCCCACCATCCCCAGTAAAAGGGCGCAGAGTGAGAAGGAAAATTGTGTGTGTGTCTATTTTTTAAAGTGGTCCCCGTATTACATATAGTGCCTCGTGAGAGATATATAATGCCATTTCCGATGATGATTCGCCCATCCTTTGACACACAATACCTAACTCCCATCTTTCTATTCGTATTCTCTGTGAATGCTCTCTGGGTGTGGAATTGTGTGTTTGCAATGCATCAAAATGTGGTGAAGAATGATGGAGGCTGAGGGGAGGGCTTTTAGGCTCATGTATACATGAATAAAAAGCAGTCTTTCCACCCAAACGCTCATGGGAAGCCATACTCTAACCCCTGCGGGCTAGAGACACAGCTGAGCAGGAAATGAGAAACAAAGCAAGATACACAAGAGCCTAATACAACACGACAAGATAAAATGCCATGTTAGAATGATAAGCGAAATTTACACCAAATATCCGGGAATTTATCAGTGTCTCATCCTCACACGTTCTCCTATCTAACCCAAAATCCAATAATTCTTTTCTGATTTCTCTTCATCGTCATCCAATGTAGATTTTCCCAATTTAAGTTTCTCCCATAATAGCCTTTGAGGCGAGAATTGAGGAGAAAAAAAACAGCCACCAGAACTTTTTCATTAAAGAACTTGAAAGTGTCTCAAAGAGCATTTCTCTAAAATGTCCCGAGAGGAGGAAAGAGCTGGAATCCCTCATAAATTGTCAAGTGGACGTCGCGCGGATTGTTATAAAAGTCGCGACGACCGGGAGTGCTTGAGATGACTTTGAAAGGCGTGTCGAGGATTTTGTACATCCCAGTGTCGCCTAAGGGATTTTTATTGTCGTCACCGGGGTTCTCTGGGAAAACTTTTACACATCCAATTATCCTGTATTTTAATATTTAAATTGCGCACACCAGCTCCCTCAACGTCCTCTGGCAAAGTTGTTCTTTGGCAGCCACCGACACAGAATAATTCAATTGAATTTTCATTCAGGGCATATCTCAATTATTTCACGCCTTTTAGGGATATTCCGGGAGAGGACGATAAGGTGCAGATTTACATGGAGCCGGATGTGATTGAAGGCATATAAAATATATTCAAATTCCTAGAGGTTGTTTGGAATATGCCTTACAGGGCTTACAGGTGAATAAGGCATATATACACATAAAAGTACTCTTTTGGTTAGTGAAATTTATGTAAAGTGATATCCTGGACTGAAGATTTAAGGGAAACTACCTGAACATAAAGCATTGTTAACTGAGAGATATTATGTGGCTGAGAGGAGTTAGTATTATTTAACAAAGATTTATGGACATATATCTTCGACCTGAACATTGCGTCGATAATAAGAATGAAGGGGAAGTCTAGTATTCACATTCTTGGCGATCTTATCTTTCATACAAGGGTTTATTTATTACTCTCGAAGGCTGTTACAGTTAGCAACTTAATTTAATAATAAACTCAAGGGGGGCATATTATAGTAAAAGTGGTGTACATTTGAATAGAATTTTGTGAGCATTTACAAATTTATCAACAGATATTAGGTCATATTTGTGGGCTTCAAATATAACATTTAGAATATCTTGAATGAAGCTAAAAAGTTACAAAAAAGTCTTGTCCACTATTTTAACCATAATTTCTCCCCCTTGAATAAACCAATAGTATTTCCTGAGAAATTTAATCAAGTACTTCTAAGAAATTTCTAAAGCCATGATGAAAGAAAAATACTTGGTGAAAGTTGCATGGACTTTCTCTGGAGCTCAACATTTCGAGAATTTCTGCATAAGACACTTTACTACACCTCCCTAAACGTCACTTTTCCTTCCTCAATTGAAGTCAACTTGTAGAGGCAACTTCTGCCAGAGACAGAACCACTTTTCCCCGTCAGCAAATTCCTCTCCAAACACACCATGTAAAAGTATAGTCTTTCCGGAACGATATCAAGAATTTACTATCACAGTATGATATATATTTTGGTCCTTCGACTTATGCAAGCTCTTTAGGATTACTGATTGATTGATTTACGACCTCAACATCTCAGCAGGACATCTTATATAGTCGTCTGTAAGAAATATCTCTTTGATTCCTGGTGTCTGTGAGCATCAGATGGTTGTCGCCATGAAATTGTGAATATTTCTCTATATAGAGATAGAAAATTGTAATTTATTCGATGATAGTGGCCACCATTCCCACGATCACGCTCGAATAATTCATTTTGGCTCCAATCCACCCATTTCATGCCTCCAACTTGCACAAGAACATTCCGTCACTCACCACTCACCAAATATTTGAAAGTTCACACTCAGGTCACGTTCAATGGTTTGAGGTGGCTTTTGAGTCCTCTCCCATCAATTCTCAGCTCCGAATATTGGCTGGCAGAGGAATAAAATTGCGTACAAATGAAAGGAGACCTCATATTCTTGCAATTGGGTGTCTTCACACTGTAATATGATATTTTAATGTGATATTCTGTCCAACGGGGTCTTGAAATTTTCGCAAAAATTCACTCTAACAAATTTTCGAAATTCAGAGAGCTAACCACAGGTGCCACAAAATAGAATTTCGAAGAATTTCCGCAATTTTGCAATAGGTTAGACACAATTTTGAACTGGTGGCGAAAAACCTCACAACAATGGCCCCAGGAATTGAACAATTTAAATGCAAAGAAGCTCTCCTTGAGCAAATCTCACAATGGCTCTGTTCGGCCCACCCACTGAGATCCCGGCAATATCGATGAAAGTTCCCTCATTTATTTCCTTCAGCAACAAGCCCCCCGACCTCCTCCCCCAATGGTTTCCTCAATGATGGTGCTCAAAAGTGGTCACAACACGATGTCGTGGGAAACTCGTAATCATTGATTAGTGAAGACGATGAAAAAAGCTTTCAATGTCCTCCCAGTCAATTATCGTCGGTAAGTGATGGTGAAGGAAATAGAGTGAAAAATTTCACTTCAATTACCACAATTGCATTGAGAAGTTATTCTGATGCATTTTTCAGAACGAGTTTCACCATCCAATGTTTTTCAATGCTCAATTTATCACAAATTGCAAGAGCAATTGATTAAATGGTGTTGAAAAAGCTCGTTGACAGAGTATAAGAGCGACTTTCATGATTTATTATTTCAGCACTTCTTATTCGACAGATTAGATGGGGAGGGGAAGGGAAAGCAATCCCTATAATGATGGTGAAATTCCACAAAATTTCATTAATACACTTTCATCAGCTCAGCAATGTGGTTTTCCATTTACTGCAGTCTGCTATTTTTGTGTATTTTCTCTAGAATCCTAGAAAATACACTGCAGATGTGCAATTTTAGTTTCCGCTTTCCATGTGAACAATGCAAGGTGTGGATGAGTTATACATTGTATAATATGTTGTTTAATTTTTAAAATATTTAGCAACTTTAAAGTCGAGGTGGAATTTTCCCAAACCCTAAACATATTCCATTTCTCTACATCCAGTAGAATCTAGAAAGAGAGCGGAATACAGTAAGTCCCCGGTATAGTGACCACGCCTATAGTGACATACCAATAGTGACCTTGCATACTTGCAGGAGTTAAAGTCAGTCTCTCAAGTAAGTCTGGCCACCTGATCCTCTACATATTTTAACATTTATAAACATAATAACATAAATTGATTGAGAACGTTTCACTTAAATTGGCGCTGAAATGAATTACAGCGCGAATTAAAGAGTACCCCTGAAAGTATGCTTTTTTTCATGGTCACTATAGCCGAAACGCTCGGTCCCGTTTGGTCACTATACCGGGGAC
>CAKKOB020000407.1:0-53838 GCA_918844115.2 Phlebotomus perniciosus | reverse complement strand
GCGTGGCCCCCCAACAATACTTTATGTAAATTCAGTAATTTATAATAGTGTAATTTCAAAACTAATCAACTTATTGTATGCTTTGTAGACCTGAGGAAGGGAATAAACATATCCCGAAACGTCGTATGAGATAAGAAAAGGTGTAAGGTTATTGTAGGCCGTTTCTGTTTAGAACACTTTAAATTAATAATCAGCAAATTAAATTTTATTTTCCTTTAAATTTAAAAAAAAAACATTAAAGTTATTAGAAGTTCTTTCTTTTTGTCTACTTTTTACAGAATTTTACTTAGGTATTGGCTGTATAAATGGTTCTGAACCAAAATCATCGAGTTTACCTGAGCAGAAAATTTACTAAAGCAAGACACTTCGGATAAATGAGTTCGAATTAAGGCTCATTTAACCGGCTTTTTCAGTCAAGGTCTTACTAAATCCTCTCTTACTGGGGTGCATTATATCATTAATAGACTTAAGCGTAAAATTTTCTTAAGCAAAATTACAGTTTTCAGTCAATTACATAAAACTTTTATTATATAGCCAAAAAACATTGTTGAAACGAGTTGATTTTAGCTCCTGACTGTCCTGACTACATAAGAATCTTATTCCCCAATATTTCAAACACTTGAATTAATAATGAGTTCATAAATCAATTCACCCCAGTCAATATCACACAGTGTGCAACATTTCTTACAAATGTTCTACTTTAGCATTTTGCAAAATGAACAAATACCCGCCGCAGAATTAGATTCAATAAAACTGCACACACAGTTGGTCACGAAGTGTTGATGAAGATATCTCACAAGACAAATGGTTCAATTGTATAATTTATGCAGGTTTCGCCAGCCGGATAGGCTTTTTCGTTGTTTAAGAGGGCGAGAAGGTGGACTATGCAATCGATCTTGTTGCACGCGTGGCGGTAAATAAATTTCCCCAGTGAATGGAAAAACCCATTTTGCTGGTCAACTCATGTCAGGTGCTCTCTTGGTGAGCTCAGCAATTTGCTGCCGAAGGAAAGGCGTTCATTTTGCTCTATTGCGGGTGTTTGCGCATGAAAACTTTCTGCGCCCGCTCTCCTGGCAGGAATACACATTTAATTTAGTGGGGTGTGTGGGGGGTATGAGGTTGCGGGGAGGCTCACAGAGTGATTATCTGATGTCGTCGATTAAAATGTTTGCATGTGCATTTCACTACAAAATAAACTAGACACGTGCTGTGCGCGATCACAATTTACGAGACCCTTTTCCATTCTTCCCTTTTCCCACCCCCTTTCAACTATCCACGCAACTTTTCACTGCATTTTCTATCTGTACAATTGTCTTACCTCTTTTGGAGATATTTCTATTGTGCGGGGAAATGGGGTTGAGTGGTGGAGCTGTGCTACTTCTCCCACTTCACCAGTAAAACACACAAAAAGGGCGCGCATTTAGAAAGAGCGAAGGTATTTCCTACCCTCGTTGGAGCTTTGGAAATGGTGACAAAAAGTGAGCTTTCGACGGTGGAGAATTTTCCATGCTATAGAGTCGGTGGAAAATACCCTTGTTTCAGGGGTGGAAAATGCATGACACGCCTACATGCTGCTGATTGGAGGGCGTTCTTTGACTTTGGGGGTCGAGTGGTACTTGATTGGATTTTCTCCGTTTGGGAAAATCATCAGGGGAAAATTATTTCGCTCCTCTGCACACGATTTTTCCGTATATACCAATCAGTGGAGAAATGTTTAAAATCCAGAAGGGGGATACATTCCACAATATGTGGAAAAAGCCATTGAAAGGACCCCTTGAATGAGATAAAGATGTTATATTTTCATGTTAAAATATTGATGTAGAAAGTTACAGGACATTTTGAGAGAGATTCCAATTTCTCTGTTTTCACTGAATTATTAAAAATCTTCCCTCGCGTGGAAATATGTACACACGCAGAGCAATGAGAAAACTTCCAACCACTTGCTTTGTTGTCGAGTGGATGGTTCATACAAAAGGAAGAAAAATATGCAAGAGTTTTCCACATATTTTTTTGTAATGTTACACCCCTCTTGCGCCCATGTGAATTATTCTCGAAAAATTGGTGATGTTTAAATTTGCATCTTCAAGAGACTCTCTCTTTTTGCCTTTCCCATCTGTAAATTAATTCACACATATTTTACACTCGCACTTCAATCATCTTGTGTCCCTTTGATGTTGCCCCTGAAACGTCAGGATCTCTCGAGAGTCTCGCCAGAGATCTCTCTCCACAGATGCTTCAAGTGGTGAGAAAAGTCTTGATTAAATTGCTATAATGATGAGCATGAAAAAACACTGTAGGTACTTTTGATAAAAAATCATTTCTTCGGGGAAGAGAAATGGGATTGCACAGAAGGACATCAAAAAGAGTCCATCTTTTAGTATTTGATCTTGTAATTAATGCTGGAAAGTGAGTGGAAATTGTAAAAAAATTACTGGTGTTTCTTGAGTCAGGTCATTGCAATTTTATACCCCTAGAAAAACAGCAAGAGTGTCATTATTTCAGGACTTTATTGATATTACGTTCTAAAGATGCAAAACCAACAAAGCTTGAGTTTCTTGAGCACGGCATAAAAATCTTAAAATTATGAATTCTCTAATTTCTTTGGCTAAAGGTAGCCAAAGCAATTTAAAATAGGGGAGTGTCGGGCAATGATGGTACACAATAAAAAGCATTAGAATTAGAAGCTAGATTTTAAGTGGCAAGCATTTATAAAGTCATGCATTCTATAGGGAATTTCACTTGATCAACTTCATCGAACTGATCTATCAATTGCAACGACCTTATATTTTGGTGATCTGCCTTTGAAATTGCATTTGTAAAATCTCCATAAAGGAGCGTTTTGAATCCAGGCTGGGCGAGATTTAAATAGCATATGGTTCACGCCAGGAGAACTCCCACCAGAGACAATGGGATGCGCTCATTGTGGCGGAAGTAATGAGGATCAGACTCGGTTCACCGGATCTCAACTTTTCACGCATATCTCTTGATGGTTCACGTGAGCCGAAGAGAATCACCATTTCGGTGAATCTTATTCACACCTCCTGACAATGGTGTCACTCTGGTGACGCTCATATGAATTCGATTCGGGCGTGCCAAATCGTCTCTTTATCTTTCCATATAATGCGGAGGAAGATATATGAATTGGAGGGAGATGGGCAAACATAAAAAACAGACGGATGATTATTGAAAAAGGATAATAAAATCAGGTAAAAAGAAATCTCTCGCATCTATTTTGATCGAACTCAAGTGGCTTTCTCATTTCACCAGAAAGAAGCCTGCGTCAAAGGAAGCGAAAGAAATAAATTGATGGAGATGGTAAACAAAGTGAAGATCTCCAATTTTCCAGATCACAGAGCATCGTCAATGAAGTCGGGAGTTTGTCTATGATGAGTGATTCTGACATAAATTTGTAGTTTCCTCTACAATCTCTCCCAATCCACTCTGATATCCAATTATTGTGTTTGGCCTTAATCCATCACATCCTTCAAAGCCCAGAGACTCCCGGAGCTCAAAGATTTCGGATTTGCTACTCTGTGTGTGTCTCACTCCCTCAATCGCTAAGGCATGATGAAGGGTCCTCAAAGCAAATATAGCAATTCATGGAGCACCAAGTTCCTCCTTTGCACTCCATCAAGCCCAAGTATAACATATTAACACGCTGCACATTTCTATGCGGCTGCCTATGGCCCTTGAGAGTAATTTATGGGTTGTTATCTAATGAATATTTAGCACCAAATGCCTCCATCGACCACTTCCTCGTCTATTTATTTATCGAATTAACAAGGAAACTAACACATTCCTTCCTTTAAGAAGTCAAAAATTGATCTAATTTTTGAATGGGAAAATTTTTCTTCAATCCCAAAGACTTACCTTCATTTATTTCTTTCCCATACTTGTGATTTCTTTAAGTGCAGGAAATTCTCAAAACATGTTCTAAATACAGCATTTTAAGGGGAAAGTGTCGCTTACACAATTTGTCACACTCTCGATTGAAACAATTAACCCCAATTTATTAGAGCTGTAAAAAAGTTACACGCAAGAGAGCATTTTCGTCCACCCTCGTGTAGTCTAAATGGGAAGAATTTATCGCTGAAAAAGAGACACATTTTGTAAGAGGGTGGATTTTAAGCTCTGCCTGGGGATTGGGAAGTACATATAGGGTGCAAATTCTCAGGTAAACTCTTCGTCTCGAAACAGGATCATTTCGGGTGAGTTCTCAATCGGTTTTCTAATTAAATGCAATTTGTGTCCACCCGCGGCGACCCGAAAGGCTATGGGCAAAAGAAAAAGGAGTTTGTCTCTTGAGGAGTTTGCACACTTTGAGGCTCTAATCGGTTAATTTGCGTTAAGCTCATACATTTGGTTCACATCATCCTTTTTCGGGGCTAATGGTTCCATTGAACATGTTTTAGTGTTCTGGTGATCTTAATCTTGCCAAAGAAACAGATAATCCTGGCAAAATAGTTCCCCTTTTGTTCACTTACACCCCGACAATTTTTTTCACCCTCAAGTGTCTCTCTCTGCAAATTCCTTCTCTTAGCATTATAGAATTTTACAAGCAATGCCAGAGAGAACATGAGGGTTTGATATCGCAGGTGTGATTTTCCATTCACATCTTGCATGAATTATTTTGCGCCATGTAACAATACAGAGAGGAATTTAATAATTTCTGGATCAACACCTCCGCTAGAAGTTTTGGGGCAAACTGGGATGATCATTGTTGAGAAGTTTAGGCTTGACAATGCATGGAGGAAATCTCATCTTTTGAAAACGGCAACTCACCCTCACCATCCATTGAGGAATTTCTCGTGAATGTGGATTAAAGTTCCACTTCCGTGACCATGGGAGCTCCAGGGATGCATTGCTTCTGGGGTGGATTTTCAGCCCAGGAGAAGGAAGTTGTCTGAATGGGATTGTTGAGGGAATTTGCTAATTTGCCTTCCAGGGATTGATAAAGGAATATCGTGCTCTTTCAATGCTATTGTAGTGACTTTATTGTTGAAATTTCTTCACAGTTGATGACACGATATAAGAATCACTTCTCGAACAATAAATTCCTTATCGATAGACTTACCAAGGAGAATGATTGGTTCTAACGGAAAATGCTTCTTAAAAAGAAAACTAATCAAAAAAGTTATTTTTGACTGAAAATGAATTGAAAAATTTAATTTTTTAACCGTTAAAAATTCACTCTCTTGGTTAACATCGCTTCTATTTTCTCAATTATTTTCCCACAAAGCTAAATATCTACAGAATTATTTACAGTCAATTATGAGCCGCCTAAGAGCTCTCACATCTGCAGAAATTGAATTACCTATAATAGAGATTCCACGGTGGAAGCTTGTCCCGGATTTATTGCACAATTCACTTTGCATGACTCGCGATCAGTTGTTGGCCAGGCAGTTCTTGAGACTCACTTGCTGATGCAGATTGTAGTACTTGTGTCAAAAGACCTTGGCGATGAAGGGAGCATCAAGGGTTGGAGCACCTCCAGACAGCATAAAAGTGCTGCCTGGATAGCTCAGAGGTGACTGATGGTGCAAACTCGCGGCCGTTGTGGGAGGCAAGGACCAACTGGAGGCCTGAGTCGAATCGCTGGATTGCCTCTCCGCGCGCTCAACACGATGCTCAGAGCCTGGCTCGTGGAGCTTCCGCATGTGCTTCTTCAGGTCAAAGTTGCGGCAGAATCCCTTGGCGCAGATCTTGCACGTGAAGGGCTTCTTGTCGTTGTGCGTGTGCATGTGGAAGGTGAGATTGTAGACCTGATGGAAGGCCTTGTTGCAGATGGAACACTTGTACGCCTTATCGCCGCTGTGCGTCAGCTTGTGGTTCTTGTAGTTACCCTTCTGGTGGAAGCCCTTGCCGCAGAACTCGCACACGAAGGGCTTGTAGCCGGCATGGATGCGGGTGTGGGTGTTGAGGGTGGAGGAGCGATTGAAGGCCTTCCCGCACGTGTGACACTTATGGGGCTTCTCAGATGTGTGGATGATTTTGTGACGACAAAGCGTCGATGCCTGGCAATGAGATTGGGTCTTTAGAGGTCTTTGATAATCTCTTCACGAGTTCAAAAAAATGAAGATGGTACTTTTTGGCATTAGAAACCAAACAAAAAAACTATTGGAAATTGTTTTTGAAGATTTAAGGCTTTAAAAAAATGACTGGCCTGTAAAGGTTCTCCAGGGAATCTAAATTCGTGATCTAGCTTATACGTTTAAGATCTAGCAATAAATAAATCATAATCTAAGAATAAGAATCAGAATCTCAGCTTTTGAGGTCTTTCAAGTAATCTTAAGGATTTGAACGATTTAAAGCCATTTGAAAATCATTAGAAACTCCCGGAACGCACGACTTTCGTCTAAAAGTCTAGGACTAGCTTCAATATAGGTTTACAAGTTTTAGACTTAAAAATTCAAGAATGGTTGGTGATCCAAAAATAATTTTTAAATATTATATCAACTCCAAAATGTTTCTAATTCCTCACCTGCCTAAATCCTTTACCGCAGATCTTGCAGACGAACGGCCTAGCTCCGGTGTGAACGGGCATATGCCTTGTCAGGTTGTACATAGCATTGAAGACCTTCCCACATTCTTGACATGAGAACGTCTTCTGTTTCCCCGCAGCTCCATTATCTCCATTTCCTCCTCCGCAATCCAACCCAACTCCCTTCTCTCTATTCGAACTAGGCCCGTGCTTAGCATGACCCGATGAGGCATGATGAGACTTCTCAGCTGGTTGAGGTGCATGAGAACGTCTCAAAGAGTGACTAGTGGCCACGAAAGGGTTAACCGTTGTCCCAGCCAGGGAGTTCAGTGACTGGAAACTCCCGTCGGTGGTGGCGTTCGAAAGAAGACCTGAATGTTGCGTCAAAGCCGCGTACTGAGCCGCCGCCGCCGCGCACATGAGCTGATTCGGGTAGTAGAGCAGTGGATACTGGTTCAGTAGTTCCTGATGGCGTGAGCTCACGAGCTGATGCACGGGCACGTACTTCTTGAAAGCCGAATCATAGGCTGGTCCGTTGCTCTCAGTATCGCTGCCCTCAGCCGAGTCCACTGTGAGCGGCGGTGAGGGCTTCCGAGTACTGCCCTTATCTGGTTCCATGATCTTTGCAATTGAGAACTTGAGAGAGCATCCTGGGGATCTCTGGGAGGGCTTTAAATCACACGCCGCAGCGGACTCCATTCGTGGACTCTTAAGAATAGTCGGGGTCGCTGGTGGGCTGCACGGATACATTCCTCGAGGGCTCTTTAACAAAAAATATTGTTTTGTTTCACAAATTTAAAATATTTCCCAAAAGAAATCTCTTGTAAACCGGAAACTTCGTTTTTCCGTTGGCATATAAAGAATGGATTGTGTGTGTGAACTATTAAAATGAGACATTGGGAAAACAAACAAACGAGAGGATATCACTAAAGAACTGGATAATTGATCTGAAATACATATTTGAGAGCATTGGAGTGTGAAGGGGTGTGTGAAATGTTGATTTATCCTCTGGCACAATGATCCTATTTGTATTTCCACAAAAAAGTATATCCCAACTTTAAATAAAAGTATCACCCGCCCATTTCACCACAAAAGGTAGCAAGTAGTGAGGCCATTCTTGTAGCCTTTGGAAGCCTATCGGTGGGTTTTTTTTCTGGGCGGTGGGCTGGAGTGTTTGTTGAAAGGACTAAATCAGCATATTCTGAACACCATGTAAGATTGATTAGTGAACAAAGACATCAAATACGAGACGAAATCGTCTGTGGGATGGATTTTTGCCGCCACAATCAGGAGTTTTGTGGTATGGAAATCACGCTATTTCACAGTCAGAATCACTCAAATTGGGTTCAGCCCCCAAAAAAGTTTCGTCAAACGGCGAGAAATAATTAAAACCGTCGATTGCACAAAGCCTTTTTTCTCACTGTTCTTAGTTCTTTGCATATTCATGAGATAAGGGAATGGGGTTGAAAGTAAAATAAAAAATCCGTTAACTTACAAAGTACACCATATTCTTGAAATTTTCTTTTCACTATTAAACTGGAATCACGAGAGATAAGCCACCGACACAATTCTATAGTCACTGATGAACTGAGACACAGTGTGTTCGATAGTTGCGAAGGAACTGCAAACTATGAAAGATTAGGGCCACAACGAGACATATTGTTGCTCTGTGTGAAGCAACATTTCGGGAAACGCCCCTCAGAGGCTCTTGAATCTCGAGCACCACCACCAATATTGTATCGGAGGGTTGAAAAGGAAACCCCCTTCGGCGCGCAAGAGGGCTCCGGAGTGGCACGAAAGAGCTCAAGGTTTACACATTTGGCCCAAAGTGATTTTTCCACATGGAGCACAAAAGTAGTTAATGTCACGTCTCTATCAGTTCACGAAATCACGACGGTATAATTTATCGATAGACAAAGTCTTTCGCACAATCGCGACGAAGAGCTCTTGAGGAGGAGGTAAAAAAATAAAAAAAACAACCCCATAAGAAAGTGATCTCAATACGATGATAAATCACGCAAATTTCCTATCGTGAACAAAAGGGGTCGTCGAGTCTTACTGAAGAATTCTGATAAAAAAAAGAAGACAGAGGCGTTTTGAAGAAGAAGGTATTTTGCGGATTGGGATTAAATTCTTTTGGAGTTTATAGAGTTTGTGAATTGTTATGAGAATAAAGAAATCTAATGATTTCATTGATTAGGAAAATAAATACCTATATGTATTTCAATTAGATTTAGAACAATTGATCAAGTCAAAGGAAAAGAAATATCTTCAACCTCTTCCCTTTAATTTTCTTCTCAATAAGAAAATGTAAATAAATAAAACTTCTCTCAACAACAAATAAATTTATTGAAAAGCCTCTCAAGAATCTGCAAACTCTAAAAGTTTAATAAACATTTTTTCATACTGAAAGAACATCTCAAAATTCCTGAAGTTCGACTCTTGCAAGAAACACTCAAAACTCAGCCATTAAGTGCTAAAATATCCTTCCACTATTAAGTGCCTATGAAGACGAAAGGGTGGTAGAATTAATGAAAAAACCGATCAACCGGATAAGGACAATGATTCCGGGAGGAAAAGACTTCCCACCCTTCGGCCACAAAGCAATGTTCGTGACCGGAAATAAGAAATTGATGAAGTCATTTGAACTCCCAGCGACTCAATCAAGCGCCGTGCGCTTAAACCACGTTCAATTGAGTCGATTGGCGGTGTCAGACTATTATTTTATTGGCAATTTCCCAGCACTTTTGCAGTGTGGGAGAGAAGAAAAATCAGCAACAATTGCATGAGACATCTGCCAGGAGGGTGGCCTGGACAACACCTTCTTTCCCGTCACAAATCATCACTCTCAGGGATCTTCCCCCTTTTTTTGTTAGGGAACTTTCCCGGGGAAAATATCACTCCCTCCCGCGACGACCAATTTGCCCTGGATGCCAGAGTTTTCCCTCCAGAAGTGTTGAGAATTATTGGAAGAGGGGGAGAGATTATTGTGAGGGAAAGTGATATGAAGATGATGTTTCTACCAATTAATCCGGAAATTGCAATAAATCGGCAAATAAAACAATTATTTGGAGGAAAAATTGTTTTTCCAAAATTTTTTTCTTGGAAATTTTGGATTCTTTTAATCCTAACGATCCTAACACATAATCTTCAACGTCCAAGGTAATTCTTATCCTCGCCATTGTATCATATATAATTTTGTGCCAGTCGCCCCGCATGAACTCATAATAAAGCAATTCACCTTTCATGTCAGCTGGGAGGAAGAGACCACTCTATGGCCAAAAAAATAAGAGTATAAAGTGAATCGATGTGGGCAGAAAATCCGTTTATACTTGTGAGAAATGTTGAGAAATGGAACATCAGTAATAGAGACCGGTAATTTATTGGGACAGACGGACTAAAGTGAATTGTATCCACCCAAAACATGCCTAATCCTCTGCGGTAATCTCTTAAACCTTTGATCCTCGACCATTTAGTCCATTTTTGCCTGTTTTCTCTATACTTCTCTTGTCGGAGCACACAGGAGGATTTCTTTTTTGTCGACGGTATTTTTCTGCTATTATATTTTCATGCAATATTTGCTTCTGCCTCAAAGAAAATTGCAATAAATATTTATGGGGACTTGGCATGGAAAATTATGATTTACTGCAAATGGAAATTTTTTTTCTTTTAAACAGTATTGTCAGAATAAATAAGATTTTTCCCATCAACTGTCGCACGCTTCTCACCCACCGAAACACCGATTTATCAACTAGTAGTCTGCAACGTTCATAATATTTAAAAATGTAACAATAGAGATCGAATAATTGAAAAATATTTATAATCTCATCCGAAGCACGTGTCTTCGAGGGGGATTTGTGCCACCCTCGAATGTTTGCTGGTGACACGAATAGCGTCGCATAATTGTTACACATCGCGAGATTATGAATTCTAAGGCGTTCAAGTGAAATAACACCCCTTTTCCTTGACGTCGGATTTACTCCATGAGCTGTAACACCCGCCCGATCTCTTGCTCCAATTATTCAGCCAGAAAAATCCAATTGTCCTTCCGAGAGGAAATTACATTCGGGCACATCGACGTGTCAGGGGCAAAGCATTTAATTTTTGATTGACTTCCAAACCACAAAACACACATACACACGTCATCAATTGGAATGTCAGCAATTTGTCACGTTTCCCACCCACTCCGGGTGGGACACCCTCTTGAGAATTTGCCTCGAGGATTAAGTAAATTGTGGCCTCTGCAAGAGACATGAAATATACTTCCCTCATGGCGTGCAACTGGGAAATGGGGATTTTTGCATTGTGGTCTCTTCGCTTATTAATCTTTCATTGCGGATGATCAATAGACTTTCGGTTTGGAGGGTTTTTCATCGTTGCTTCCTTCCCAATTGACAATATTTTCCTTTGATATAAGCGCCTCAAAAGTCGACAATTATTGTGGGAGAATACCCTGTACGAGGGTAATAATTGCAGATGGACATATTTCAGAAACACATTTTATTCCTTTTGATTTTAGGGTTGTGGATTTATTTATAAACCCTAAATCCAAATTAAAGCGGGATTTTTCTAGAGGGTAGAAATGTATCTCGAACTATTGAAATTGTATATTATGTAAGTAGGTATAACGCAATTAAAAAAGTTTATGATTTTTGAAAAAGGAAGAATAAGAAACCTTTTACAGAAAGATCGCATACATTTTTTACCCCTTCACTAATGCAATAATTTCAGTGCATATTTTTAGTTTTTTTGAGTTTGGCGAAGCGTAATATCACTGGATAAAATTTAAGAAAAAAAACAATAGGTACTTCTTCAAATATCATTTTTAGAAATTTGGAAACTCCCAAAAAACCATTGAACAAAACAATAATTAATTTTTAAAAGCATTCAAAAGTAAATATTTTATTATCTAAAAAAAATCTCGTGAAAACTAAAAGAAAATGTGATAAACTTCAGATATAACATTAAATAAAATTTATGGATTAATTATTATAAAATAAAAGTTATTGAGAATATTTTGCAAACTCAGTAATCTATTTTAGATTTTTGATTTTATTTTTGATTTTTGAAAAGATTGTAAATGAAGCGAAGAATCGATTTCAAAATACTCTCGACTAGATTCAATTCTTTCAAAATGTAGAAAATTATTACTTATTTTAACAAAAGTGATTCTCAATTTTTTAAAATAAATGTAAGATCAAGTAATAACAGATTTACTACTCTATTTCAAGTCTTATTGATTGTACAAAAATTTAGGGAAGAAATTCTTGATAATTAGGAGATTTTCTTCGTGAGGAAACTCCTTAACAAAATATAATAATTCCATTAAATTTTTCTCCAATAAATTCCATTAATTGAATTTTCAATTTTGAAAATCATGTTATTTGCACTCAAATAAAAAAATATTACTTTCCATTTCAATTTCTGTGTCTAAGCAAAAAATAATTTAACCGACTTTCCAAATGCAAAATCCTAATAAATGCAGTCATTAGGGTGAAAGAAGTATAATTATATGATGAAGTAAAAAAGGGCATTGTTTGTGAGCATCTGTGAACCCAAAACGAGCAAGAACTCCTGCTTCTTGTCCACATCAATTAGAGTGTCTCTTGCAGGGTTGAAATTCAGCTGTCGCGGCTCAGATTGTCGACTCTCCAATTCTTATTGTGATTGCGAGACAAGAAGCCCTCCCCTGCGAGATTCCTTCGAGGGCCTCGCAAAGGCCGGAAAAAAAATCAGGTAAAATTGCAGGAGTGTCAAGATTACGATCCCAGCCGTGGCGAGCAATTGCCAACTGCATGAATGTACCGGAAGTGTGTGTTTTTAAATTGCAAATAGGACGCGTGTTCAATTTCCTCTTCTTTCCCTTTGCCCTGTGTCTCACGTAACGGTGGCGGTTTTTCTTTCACTCCATCGCAATTGTGCTTATGCTCGGAAACCTCCGCATATCCATCCAAGGCATTTGGCTCGTGCCAAATCATTTTTAATTGTGATCGTACACAATTAATGTCAATGTCTTCTCTATACTTGTGGGAGTTTTTTTTTACATAAGATGAGGGAATATCTCAGTTTGAACTTGATGGAGTTCAAGGATGATTTTTTCTTCCTTGTATGTTAAACCCAAAGAGGTCCAATTAAAGTGGCATGTTATTATTCCTTTAATAAACCAACGGTTTTTTTGTCTGAGATTTTTTTCTGTTAATTTAATTGTTTTCCAATCTTTAAATTAAATTCATTTTGAATATAAAATAAACAGGATGAAAAGTGACTGTTTTGATTGAAAGTGTCGCATTTTGTAGCCTTTTCAAATGGGGCCAGTCACGCTCCCTCTCTTTCCGGTGTCAAATGGGAGAAAAGTTGGTCATTTGGGATAAAAAGTCGCATATACTGGGCGTGATTCACAGGCTCATGTTACATCCATTTTCAATGTGTAACAATCAAAAGAGGAGGGTTTGACCCTCAATCTGTGTGTTTTCCATTTTATAACAGTCTCTCACCCATATATAAAGTTTTCGATACAAAATGTTCCATCCATCGAGGGAGAGGAGAAAATTGGGCGATAAGATTTTACCATGGTGTATTATTGTGAGCTGAATGTTATATAAAGAGTCGTGATGGGTTATTATTTGGAAAATCACAGCTGTCCCTCGAGAGGATGAACTGCGTGAGACTCACCCTCCGCATCCATACCGTCCATACAGAGTGAGTACCTTTTGATTATTTCAGACGCGCAAGAGAACTCGATGGGAAAAAATGCACATTATATATAAATCAATTTGGCTGCCATGAACAATGGTGTTTTTCGGGGGTAAAAAGAACAAATCATCAGTGTTGTTGCTCTTGTTTTGTACAACATATAAAAATAACGAGCATCAACAGTGAATAAGAACGGGAAAGGAATAAAGTATATACATATAAATTTTGTGATAAGCCAACAGACATGATGGTTGTTCGTTTTGCAGCACGAATTCATCATGGTGGAAACTTTTGAATATGCTTCTCACGCGAAAAGCTGAGTAATAGACTTTTTTGGGCAATTTCCTGGCCGGAGTTGAGGAAGTTATCTGTGCATACGAAATGAGCATTTTCCTGCATGTTTGTTTATTCGGTTGCATTTTCCAATTTCAATTGATTTACTTACACTCGAAATCCCATTGAAAAAATAGGGTGCAAATTCAATTTAAAAAAAATGTTTATATTAAAATATTTAAATAGAGAATAAATTTATCAATACAATTTAGGTAATATCAATTTATTTGATTCAAATCAATATCTGAATATTACAAAACAAAAAATTAATCAAAATTTTCGAGAGGTTTTCTTTGCTCCTTCAGTGATATTTGGATCTATGATTACTTTTGAAATTATTCGATGTTTTTCACTAGTTTTTTACAGTTTTTCTGTGAAATCTTTTGGATATTTAGAAAATAAAAACTTTGGTTTGATAAACGCTTCTGTAAACTGAAAAAATGTTTTTGTAAAGAGATAATAAAGTGGAGAAAATTATATTTCAATCAGAATTTTTCCAAATTTTTCCGGAGGTCTTTGAATACTTCAATATGAAAATGTAAAAAGCTTTAAAATTATTGCATTAAAAGTGAAGGGTTAAGTTTTCAGTCAGTTTTACTTCACAAAATCATTTTGAAAATTATGTCAAAGTTTAATAAAATGTATGAACTCTTAACATTTGTTAAAATAAATATGAAAATGATATAAAATTTTATTAGGTATATTTGTGCTGCTTTTTAACAAACTTTAATCACTTTAATGGTGAAAGTAAACAAATTAAGAATCTTTGGCTTTGTAATGATCTTTATTTATCTTTTTGTTGCATCTTCAAATATTTTTTTGCACATATATTTATTTTAAATTAAAAAACTAATCTCAAAACAATAAATAAAAAAACTCTTTTTCATACTTATACATTTTTATTTATTGTTTCCCTTAAGCCTTCGGTTCTCGTACCCAAGCAGCAATCGGGGATAATTACGCAATACAACTTCAAAAAAATATTTTAATTGCCCCCAAAAGTAAACCTTTGACAGTCGCTTTTCGAGGTAAAAATCACGTTTCTAACGTCCTCAAAAAATCCCCGGAAAAGCCAGTGTGGAAAGTCGAGGGTGTATTCACTTGAGAAAAAAATGCCATGGGCTATTTGTCTCCTGGGATAATTTTCCACACAACAGAAAGAGGAACACTTTAGTGGTGCATTTCCACTTTTGCCATCGCACAAAAGAAACGCAAATGAGAAGAGCAACTCGAGTGGCCTTTTCTTGCTACTCGCGTGGTCTTCCCGACGGATTGCATATCCTTACCTTTCTCACAGGCAGGATTCGTTGTAGTTTTGCTGGGAAAATCCTTGAACCATGGTCACAGTTTGGTAATTTGGCGGTAAAGGAAGGAAAGAAAAAATAAAACTGTCACTTTTCTCCCAAAAATTAAAAATAGGTCGTGATTTGGTCACGTAGAATTACTACACAAATTGCACAGTCACTGCTCAAAATGAGTCTGCACAGCACATTGAGCACAGTGTTGGCGATAGAGTGAACGAAATGACGAATTTGTGTCGGTGTGGCGCAAAAAAGCCATCAGGACGCCAGCAAAGAAATGGCACAATTTACAAAACGCTCAAAGGTAGTTTTGAAATCATCATCGCTGCGTTGCTCATCGACAACAATCTCAACTGAGATCGCTCGATGTGTATGTGAATAAAATACTGGATAAATAATACATTTTACCAACACTGGCACACACAACACCCATCCTGGCACTGACATTTCGATATATCCTGCCCGTTTTGCGAAAATTTCTCCGTCGCTTTTTCGGGCCATTCACGCATCCCACTCACGCGTTCGCGGACGCCATCGCGCTGTCTCGCTCGCGCGCCCGAATGCTTTTGTGAAAATTCTCACCACCGCTCAAATGGTCCACTCTTTGCTCAGTATTGTGCGCCATGTCGCAGCGCTAGAACGAGTCCACAATATCACAAAATGAGGTTTGCCATTTTGGGACCGAGGCGCACCCCACTTTCTGCCATCCTCGCACACACTCAGTGGCCACCCTGTGCTCTTCTCACAGACTCCGCCCAATTCACAATTTTACAATGATTTATTGTTGCCGGCAGTTGCTATTTTTTCAAGTAAATATTTACCCACTTCCCCCACCACACTCACACGCGCACACCCATCAATTTGACTTGGTGATCAGGGCCGTTCCTCTAAGAATCCAATTGGTGTCCTTCTCCTTCTCCTTCTTCACGGTCCTCAAGCTAAATGTCGTGACGCAATGTCGCCTGGCGCTCGTCCTGTACACCGGACACTCGTAGTATTCATAATCCCGGGGTGGTTTTCCCGAAATGGCGAACACGTGAAAAACTGGCATTTGTGTGTGAATCACTTTGGATTGTGGATCACACAGTGATGAGTACTTCCTGTCCCAGCCAGCGCCTTCGAGAACAAGACCATGCACCAACACCCCCTCCTTCACCACCTTCCGGCAATCATTGGCGTACATATTTAACACCTCATTGTCCAGATTTACGCTATCCAAATGCCAGTCATTGTGCCGTTTAACCCCCTCTTGGCGAATTGCAGTGAGAAAGCCACTGGGATTGAACAGTCCAGCTATCCAGAAGATATTTGGTCGACTCTGTAATAAAGATTTTTTAGCAAATTTCTAACCAAAATAATCTTAGCGTCAATCTGTGCTTCTTGGGTACTTAACTTTCAAATTCAATTTAACGGAAAAGGAGCAAAATTTTGTTCTTAATTTTGCAAAATCCCCTAAATAAATTGCAAAATGTTTACAACCACTGATTTTATACTCACATTGAAGCACCACGAGTGTAGAAATTCAACTCTTTTGAGCAAATCCACGAACCAGAAGCCGAGTTTCTCCGTTGTCGGCCAACTGCTCTTCTCCCAAGCCTTTGGAATCTTCCCATCGTGCAATGCGTTCATGGTGTCTTGCAGGGCCGTACTCATGACGATCATCCCATCGATGGCCAGCAGCAAATCCGTCAAATTCTTCCGAATAACTTCCAAGAGGAATTGCATAGAGTTAATTTCTTGTCTCAAAAAAATCGCCATCGGATCCAATGGATCCATTTCAGAGAGTCTCTCATCAACACTGTGAGCATTGAAAGGCTGTGGAAGCTTCTGAAGTAATTCTCCCGCCATTTGAGCCACTAATTTTTCCCTCGAGTCTCCATCTTTGGCACCACCTCCTGCTCCCTTGGGCTGAACAGTGAGAATCGTATTGAAGATATTCTCCACAACCATCACGTTGTAGTTCACTTCAACACTTCGATGAAGTCCACAGACTTCAGGTCCTTCGTCCATTTTCATTCTATCGAAATAATCGAGATACTCCTCCTTGGACCTGAAGGTTACCACCGGATAGTCTGGACGAAGTTGGAAACCCTCAAGAGCTATTGATTTCTCCAGCCACATTTGGGCAAAGGCTGTCAAGAGTCTCTTGTCCATATTATCCGTTACTCTTCCGCCATAATGGACCTCACTTAGCATGTACCGAATTGCTGGCCAGTTCAGAAAATCCATCCCGGTTAACAAGTGATTCTGGACAAACATGCAACTCGAGAGCCAATCAGCCGAATTGAATTCATAAGGAATGTTCCATCCTATTGGACCGTACTTCCTCCGTTCCTGAAATTTTGGAATGGGGTTTATGATTTTAAAGTAGGTAGTTTATGTATTTCGAAAACGGATAGCAAGAACTAATTTCTGGAATATTAAAGATCTTCATAACTACTTTGAAAGCCCTGAAAGTTTACTAACCTGGACAACAGTGTGCAGGAATGATATGGTATAGATGAGCGGAATATAGAATTTTGAATTTGAAAAGTCCAGCATATCCTGAGTTACATTCCCATAGGTCGTCTTTAGTCCAGCCTTAACTCCTGACGGTGGATCATTTGAGTACTTGATGGACATTTGCAGAAGATTAATTGGGTATTTCTCATCTTCCGCAGCAGTTATCCAGATTCTTGTATTTTCAGGATACTCTTGCGTTTTCTCCTTCTCAGTCAATTCGATGAAAAGTTCTTCCATAAAGTCCAGAGCCAAGTGAGAGTTTTGAATAAGAAGCCATCCTCCATCGTCCGACATGACGGTGTTGTAGAGTTTTCTAGCCAGAACCTCCTGACCTTGTCCCATTGACACGCTTTGCAGAGTCACCTCACGCTTCTTTGCCTGTTCTGTGATATAGGCTGTGGGATCGGATCCCATGGACAGGAGGCAAATCAAAGGCGTTACAGGAGTGCTTTCTTTAGCAAGTTGGTCGAAATTAATGAGGATTGGTTGAAGGAAGTCACTTCCAAGAGACTCACTGATATACTTCTGACTCTGGCTGAGAACGCGATCAGGACAACAAGCTCTTATTAGGAGAAGCTTGTGGAATTCATTCAGATTATCACCAGAATTGAGTTTGAAAGGAACTGGCGAGTTTTCAGGATTAGGTTTTGAGTACCACGCTTTCCAGGCTCTTTCCCTTCCCACCATGTCTTCGAGAATGGTAGAGAATTTATCTAGTTTTGCCAGTTCAACTATGTTGATCCAGATTTTATCTCGAAGCCAGTTAAATGGATTTTTTGGAATGCTGGATGCATCAATAACTGAACCACCTTTGATCAGATACTCAAACTCTGAGGAATGAACAGTACCACGCTCAACGTCAATTTTGAGAGCCATGAGTAGAGCAAATGTATATCTGTGCTTCTCATAAAGCCCTCTACTCTGATATCTGAAGATGTTGATGGTCATTTTGTTGATGATTGATGTTATTCTCTGGGTCAGAACTGTGGATTGTTTCGCTTGACTAAGAGACTCGTCAACTTTAGCTAGAAACTGTGCTAAAGACGTTCGGTACATGTGATTGATATTAGACAAAGTTGATAGGAGGAAGTATAAAATGCTTCCTCTCCTGGCAATTGGACGATACTCCTCGCGAACATTGTTGATCTTAACTTCTGTCTTTTCCGCATCAATCAACTTTTTCTTGATGTCAATTGATGTGGCTTTACTGTGATTCAGCATATCAAGGAGAGTCAAATCATCCAAGATACTACCTTCAATTGAGGACAATTTCACCAGAAGATTCGTCTCTAATTCTTCCATGGTTCTAACATTATTCGTAATATCTTCAACCAACTTGATTCTCTCTTGTTCCAACTCAGCTTTCTCGTAACGGATCACTCGACCAAGAAGCTGATTTTGCAGCCCAGAAATGGTCACTGAAAAGTCTACAATATTTGCCGTAGAGGATACTTCTGGACTGAAGATTGGATTGTCCATTTTCGATGTGATGTAAAGACGGAAATTCTCGTTCCAAGTTACTTCCTTATCAACAATGGTGACCATAAGTGTTGTACCACTTTTCACCAAGTTCTTATCGAGTACATTTTTGAGACAAGGATCAAGCTTCTCTTCAACATCTTTCAGCAGCACAACATGCCCTCCCTCAATAGCATTCTCGATCTGCATCTGAAAGTTTCTCATGTTCTGTTGTAGAACAATTAGTCCATTCTTGCTTTCCATTTGCTCTATCCAGGCAATTCCTTGGGACTGAGGATCAATCAAGAGGGGAAACTTGTCTGCTTGAGTCACAATGATCCCATTCTGAATGGAGAAGTCATCATCAGGCAGACCAAGGAGAAGCCATTCACTGACAACGCTTCGATCAACGAAGAATTCCACTAAGTTTAGGGATTCCTGATGTGGAACTTTGTTCTCTTCAAGCTTCATCCGTAGCGTCTGCATGATCATACTACGGTATTCTTCGTTGAAGGTTCCGGCGTAAGTCAGGAATCCACACATGTAGAAGATGTCGCCCACTAGCATTTGAATTTCAGTCTTAAATTGCTGAATCCTTTCGCTCCAACGAACTTTCTCATCTCCAAGACCCGATATCAATTGCGATGCCGATTCTAGCTTGTTCTTGCATTCTGTTGCTTCACCCATTACCACTTCCTTTCTAGCCATTGTCTTATCTAGTTCCTCTTGTATTTTTGCAACCTCTTCCTCTGTTTCTTTAAGCATAGCTTCTGCATCTTCCAGATCCGTAGTAGCTATCTTGTATTTAGCTTCTTGTACAGCCAGGGCTGCTTTCAAAGGCAAGACTTCTCGATTTACTGCAAAATACTTAGTCATGGCGATTGTCCAAGAGAGGAGTCCAGCCACATTGCTACAAGCCGTCTTAGCCGATTGAATGTTGTAAGTTTTGTATCTCAAATAGGGTACCAAGAGATCCATTGTTTCCCCATTAATGCAATCTTTCTTGAACTGCAACAATCTTGGTAGAAACTTAGTTCCCGCCATCACTTTTAGAGAAGTCTTATAGGACGATTTGATGAACTTTTTCTCTGTATCCTTCTTGACTTTCTCAAGCTTCTCGTTAAGATATATAAGAACCGCATCCATAATGAGCGTAACCAAGTGAGGGGGTTTCGCCAATTTCCGAACAGTTGCTATGTCAGTTGGTTTGATCGTTAAGAGAGCCTCTTCTGCTTCATCAAGGGCAGGTTTAGCTTTCTCTAGTTTCTTCTCAGCCACTTCCTTATCTTTCTCAATGTCATTGACCATTTCCTCAGCACTAGTTTTTATCTCCATGACTTTGTTACGAGCTTCTTCGGCCACTCTTGTAGATTCCTCAACGAGTTTTAAAGCTTCCTCTGCCTCTTTAGTGGCTTGATCGATGCCTTTTTCCATCTCCAGGAGTTCCACTTTCAAGATTTTGATGGCATCCGCTGCATCGAGAAGTTTTTGGATCCCACCGCTCATTCTCTTGGACATTGTCTCAATTTGGAGTTTCTTCTTCACATACAGCTCCTTGTAGCTCTCCAAGAAGTTGAGGAACTTCTTTGGAATAATGTAAATCTTGCGTCGAAATCTCTCAAAGTATTCCTCAGCAAACTCTTCGACAATACCATGGATATCAGTGATGGACTTGATAAGGTTCTCTTTGGTGCTTGATTCACAGACAATATCAAAGTCCTTGAGGATATGCTGAGCAACGGCTAATCTTGCACTTTCTGGCCAATCCTGGAACCAGTCAATTGTGCATCCAGACATTAGACCCGGAAATTTTATTGTCCATCCCCTTAAACTGGTCCCAATGGGAGAGAAGCAGAGCACCAAATGGAAGTTCATCTTAGCCGAAGCCATAAAGATCTCAAATAACTCCGTTCTGGTGTAAATTGCCTTCGCATCGCCAGTATCCATTAACTTTCGCGAAAGTTGATCGGTAATGTCAGATTGTTCTTCCTTGTTGAAGAGATTGGGAATCTCTCCAGATGTTAGGAGGTTATTGAGATAATCCAGGAACGTCTCATGTACAACATCTGCATCTGTGAATAGAAAGGTCACTCCCTTACCCAGACCAGCACTTATATATGCTTTCTTTATGTCTTCCAGCAAGTTTGAGATGTTGTATCCAGTTGTTAGGGTGATATGATGGAATTCATATCCAGCTATAAAGGTTGCCAGTCTAGTAAGACTTCTCTTCCCGAAACCACCAATGCCAACAAGGAGAGCGTTCCCTCTGAAAAATTCAGAAATCAGAAACTTCTAAGCAAACTTACAGCAATGCAATCTTACCTTTCCATGTTAATGATTCTGGATATGACTATCAAGTGCATGAGGGCATCTCTAAACATGACCAAGTTCAACTTCCCTCCCCTGGCGATTTCATTGAATTCCTCCATAAATACTTGCACTCTCTTTACACAATCATCCGTGTTCTTCACAATTTCATAAATCTTAGGAGCTTCCAGAAGGGCCTCATCATCCAAGCTTCCATTATCGTCTTCATCCACTTCGGGAATATCTCTGAGGAAGTTTACGAAGAAAACATCATCTTCAAGTTCGTTTTCCATGAAATTCTCACAAAGCTCCTTCTGAGCATTGATGAACCACTGACGATCTTCCAGACATACACACCGATCAGCTATGACTCTCCTTGTCTCGTGAAGCCACAACTTCAACAACTCCTCAACGTTCTGGCACTCTGCAGGTTCAATTTGCAGTATTCCCTGCCAAATCCGAGAAATATCTCTGAGATTGAAGATGTAGTGAAACTTGGCAGGAGATGGAAGTAAGCTATCTTTGGTAGTTTGCCACAGCTTTCTCGTCATGATAACCAAAGTTGGGATGAAGTTGATAATATCTTCCACGAAGCGATCCGGCAGGAAGTACTGCTTGGCAATATCCATAAATATCCGGTCAATTGAGCTCTCACTCGGCAGAGTGCATGTGAAGATCGAAAAGTGTCTCTTGAGACGATTCGGAAGATCATTTTGTCCTCCTCCTGGATTGATCATCGCCGCCAGAAATTGCAGATCTTGAATCTTGATAAAGTCCCCTGGTCTCGATAGAGAGTAGAAACCTTCGAATTCCATCAATTGCCTCACAATTTCATTGGTTGTTTGATCACCCCATTCATTGATCATCGGCATGTTAAGGTCATCAATGAAGAGGGTGAGTTTCTTGTGACCCGGAGGACCATATATGGATCCAGTTCTCTTGTCCACATTTCCCTCAATAGTCCTTTGGAACATATCTGGCGTGGTGAGCGATGAAAAGTTTAGCATCTTAGCTATATTTTGTGTTGCATTGAATGTCTTCATCAGTTGTTGGACGGTTATGGTTTTTCCAGTTCCTTGTTCGCCAATCAACAGAACGGGCTTCTTCTGCTTCCAAAGACACTTCATGAGGTAAGTCATTTGAACACTCTCCACATTTGGCACTATTATCTCTGGAAACCTGAAAGCCTCTCCATTTGATTGCGCATTTTCAGGAATATTCTTCTCCCAGTGATCCCAATCTCCAACGTCGTTAACGAAAAAGTCGAAAATTGATTCATTGTCGTTAACTTTTGGTAATGGTAGATTTTTTGACTGGATAAGTTCCTGAAACTGCTTCCTATCGTTTGAGTCCAGCAGCGCACCAAGAGACCAAATCATCGAGTATATAGCAAGTTTTTGAATCTCACTTGGGTCATAGATATTTGGCTTAGCCTTGATTAGACAATCCAAGATGTCTATACATTGCTTTGCGTATCCATTTTCGGTAATCTTCATTTTAGGAGACAGCTTGGTAGTAACTAAGGTCAGAAGATCTTCAAAGTTCTCATCGAAGTACTTTTTCACAGATTTTACAATATTCTTTTCAGTTCTTGCTTCCCAATTGCTCAATATGTCGGACCACTTGAGAACCGATGAACTGAGATAGACCATTCCGAGACGAGACACTGTAGCCGGTGAAGCGTTGTCCACGTTGTCTGCTTCAAAAATTAGCTTTGAGTTAGGAGACATGATGATCCGATCCCCGTTCGCTAGGGTCAAGGTTTTAGTATCATCAAGAACGGAATTTAGGTTCTCTATCCAGAGTGTATCAACAGGTCCGTCAAGTATGAGCCAGAAGTATTCATTATCTTTAACTTTACTGATTCTCCGAAACAGAATTGAGAATATTCCATCAGTCCACTCGTTTGTTGCAACATCAAGTCTCCCGAACATCTGAGCCGAGGTAATTGATTTTGGATTCATTCTTATGGTTTGATACTTCTGACCGAGTTGTTCATAATGGAAGAGAAGAGTTTTCATTGCTGTGCTTTTTCCCGTGAAGGTCTCTCCCATCACCATGATTCCATGTCTCACCAAGCAGGTCTCATACAGTTGCTGAATCTTAAGATTCCAATCAGGAGCATTCACAAGGTTCTCTCGCTTCGCATATTCCTTGATTGAGTTCTGTAGATCCTCATATTTGGATTTTAGGAGTTTCACATTTGGGAATAGGTCATGGATGAGAGAAAGAAATATTGGTTTATCCTCTGCAATCAATTTGGATAAGTTCATGTCTGTGAGAACTCTCATAAGCGTTGCCTGTTCGCTCTCTCTAACATTGTTACGCTTCTGGACACCAAGTGTTCGCAAAACAGACAGGATGTTTCTCAATCCAAAATCATAGTGAATCTGATGTGAGAGTTGATTTTCACACAATGTGTAAAGTGTGAAGAATTTTCTGGCCAGAATGATGTTCTCTTTGAAGCCACAACTCGCAAGTTTCACCCGAATGATGATCTGACGATCTGGAACCATCATTGCAACAGATCTGAACATAACTTTCAGATTTTCCGGCAACTCTTGACGACCAGCATATCCTGGATTCATCGTGATGAAAATCCCAAACTCTGTGTTCAATTTCAATGAATTACCATCACTAAAAGTGAAGATTTCCTTGTTCTCCTTCCTAGCGATGAGGAGGATTCTGCAACGAAATGAATATTAATATTTCTAGAATAAAAGAAATTAAACTAGAACACTTACGAGATCTGCTGAGCTGCAACGGACAGGACTGAAAGATCGATTCGGTTGAACTCATCAAAACATCCCCAAGATCCAGATTCGGCGATACCTTTGAAGATCTGTCCTAGCCCTCGGAAGTCCATTTGATCTGAGCAGTTGAACACAACGACGTACTTGCCGAGACTCTTTCCCATATCCTTAGTTGTTTCAGTCTTTCCAGTTCCAGCGGGACCGGCTGGTGCTCCACCCATATTGAGAGAAATCGCTTGAGCCAGAGTGATGTAGCAACGATCAGTTAGCGGTGTAATCACTAAGCGATCAGTTACTCCAAGATACTCATTCTGATAGTTGAAGTTAACGTCGGTAATCTTGATTGCAATAGCATCGGTCTCTTCAATATGGTAGAATCTCTGCTGCTTCTGCCATTCAAAGCTTTGAGTGCTCGATACTTTCATGCCATACATCTTCTGGAAGATATCTCTCTGATGGAGATGAATTGTAATCATAGCTTCATACTTGATCCGATCCAGAGGAGTCAACTCCAAGGCGGTTTGATCAATGAGTTGATTGAGCAGTTTGAGAAAAGACTCGTTAGTCTGCTTCATAATAGAAGAATCTCGTTTACTCTTTATAAGAGCCATCTCCGAAGTTTGGGTCCACATAATTTGAAGACCTATGATGCCCATTTGTCCTGTGTATTTGGTAAAGTCACGTATGAAATCGAATTTCTCCTCGGAAACAGATCTCGCCATATCCGCTGCAATGCTCTTGATGGTATTCTGCATCTCATTGAGCAGTTCTCCAAGCCAAGCTTCAACGCTTTCTGCACAAACCACGAGTTTCGTCAGAGAAACTCTCTCACCATTTGACGAAAGGATAGCTTCAATTGTATCTTGCGTGTCTTCTTTAAATTCCACTTTTGCAAGAGCATCGAAAAGGCCCAGAAAGTGAGTCTGGATTGCCTTCGGATCACTGGACTGTCCCAGAATCTCAATGAGGATCGCATCGGAAATGAAGAAGAATCTTGGAAATAGTCGTCGCTTCTTCTCCAAATAGCTGGACAGGGATTTTAGGCATTTTTCCAGGACTTCCATTATAAGTGGAAAGAACTTTTGAAGATCCGGATGAGTACAGGCCTCAATGACTCTGTCAATACTAAGAGCTCGGTTGACAATCCTTGAGAAATTCATGTCTACGTCCGAGAAGAGTCTTGCTTCAACGGGAAGTTGTCGGGATATGTCGCCACTCACGAAGACCGCCTCAAGATAGATCCAAAGATTCTGAACCTGAAATATTTTCAAATATGTCGTAAATTTTGATGATCCTATAGTTCAAAGAATCCTTTAAGATCTTTACCTGAAGCCACATGTCCAAATTGTTGCTGGTCTTCGTAAGCTTCTCTATCCAAAGCATAATTCGATTTCTGAAAACCTCATTATATCTATTGGCAGCCAAGGAGTTGAGATTTAAGAGAGTATCGTCTATCTGTGCGAGTAGATCTTGAGTTTCCGTTCCTTTGAGTAAGAAGTTCCCTCGACCCTTGAATGATGCAACTGGGAAGGTCATAGTTGACCAAGTCTCGTCAATTTGCTGTAGTTTTTCTTCAATATCTTTCTCCTTTAGCGCAGCAATTCCAATATCTTCCACTTCATCTCGAACCTCAAGGATTGGGGCTTCAAGGATTGTGCCCAGAGTAAAGTGATCACTTGTGATGTCGATGGGAACATTCAGGCAACCACTAAGGCTATTCCAGTGATGCTCCTTCATGGCATCGTTGCGCAAGAGATTTATTAGTGGGCAAATATCGTTCATTTCAGCGAGTTTCTTCTTTAGCTCATCATAAGCATTCCACTGTCTGAGACTGGAGGGTAATCTTGTGAATCTGATTTGGATATCTTTTAGTTCTTCCATCAACCTCTCAACACTTACTTCGAACCACTTCCTCGAACGGTACTTGCTGTCCAGATTGTGGACATCATTGTAGAGACCATACAATCTCTTCAGAGATTCAAGTTCCTTCTTCCTTGTTAGAACATCCTTGTTTTCTCTCACTTGGCGTCCAAATAATTTCTCTCCCGTTGTAATTGTTTCATAAAGCTTGAAGATCTCATCGAAGCGTGTTGAGAAAAGAAAGAGTCGATCAGATGCTATTTTTCCGGGAATTTCGGCAACAAGAGGACCTGATTCCTGATACTCTTCTTCAAATTTCTTCCATTCCACGTGAAATTTCTCAATTTTCTGCATTAGATCTTTCTCCATGGGATCAGAAATATCCAACAACTTCTGTCTCATTCCTGTCTCAAGCTCCATAAGCTCCTTCTGTCTCTGTTCTACCTTGTAAATCATCTCAAAATCACCATCAAACACTGGAAGATCATAAGATTTTACCAGATAGAGAATCTCTGAAGCTGTGCTTAACTGAATATCAGTATCTATGCTGTTCTCAGTTACTATCTTCAGACACTCAAAGACTCTCTGCACATCATTGATGTCTCGAATGGGCTTCTTCAGTGTCTTGATGTGCTTCATAATAAATTTCAGTACTCGATTTAAATTCTTTTTGAGACGAACAAGCATATCTGTACAGAGATCGTTACGCCATAACCAAATCATCTCAACAATCTTCTCCAATGCTTGCGTGATGGAAATTGTTACAGGAATAACATTGAAGGTGGTGTTCTTCCTATTTTCAGCTTCAGACAGTGCTTCAGCAAGTTCATTGAGAATATCACGAACTTCACAAGCTGAGGGATTTGATCCGATTATCTTTTCATTGATATCCTTTCTGTTCAGAGTCCAGAGATATTCGTAATCGTTATTGAGATCCTGCAGAAAGGAATTTCAAGCAGTTAAAACGAATTTGAAATTCATTTTGATTTTATGATTTGAATTACCTTAATCAATTTCTCGACGTTCTTTTCAAGATTCAGATTGAAGATGAAGATCTTATTTATATCCACACGTTCTGAAATAAATCCATAGACATTTGTGGAGTACAATTTTTCCCATTCATTGGGAATCATCTCCTGTCGCTCTTTGATTTTTGCCTGGAAACCCCATGATTTGATGCTGTTGAAGAAAAACTTCAAGTTGTACAGAATCTGTTGAATCTCCGATTCAATTTCGCTGATTGATGGTGTGAGAGAGAATTCCTTGTTTTTCAGAACAAGTCTAGACTTGATAATCGGGTTAATTTCTTCATTTTCCAAAAGTTCTTTGATGAAATGTTTCTTCAGAATATCAACAGTCGCCATGAAGCCTTCCGTTAGACTATTCAAGAATTGATCGAAGAAGTAATTGAAGATATTCATGCACAATTTGTGGAAATGCCTCACATCAAAGTTAATTGCGTCAAAATCTCTGTAGAGAAGCGAAACCTCATCTTCATCTTCGGGTAGTGGGTGTCTCCTGGGAAGATCGGCAAAATTGATCCAATCGTACTTATTAATCGGAAGTTTATCTCCTTCTTCAGTTTTATCTTCGGATTTGGTTTCCACGTGAAATTGAGGCTTGTTAAGCAACTTCAACATTGGAAAATCAACAAGTTCGCAGAAGCTTCCAATCATTTCGATCACCATCTTTTCCAAAAGGGTCGATCGGGATGAAATAACGTCTCTCACGCCTTGCAGGTGATTAAGATTCATGTTTCTGAAATCTTCAATTGATGTAGGTTCTTGTGGCACTACAGCAAGAACTATTTCAGAAACTTCTTCAAGATACTCCTCAATCAACAGTTTCTGATCACTTATTTGCTTTATCTTCTGGATTACAATATCAATAGTCTTGTTGAGGTCCTCAATGTAAGAAGGAAGGGAACTGGATATCCAACAGATCACAGTTTGTCCTTCCTTGAATATTCGATCAACATTCTTCAGCAGTGGAGTGAGAATGTCAAGAAAAACCAGAGGAATTGATCTAGAAAAGTAAAACCATAAGGATCAATTTAAAATTAATATATTTGTAAGATCTACCGTCTCATTTTCAGATCTTTCTTGGCGCATTCTAGGAGCGCATCCCGATTTCTCAGTAAATTCTCCTTGGAGGTCAGCAAGAATTTCGTTACTTTGGACAATTTAAATCCCATCTTGATCATTTTATCAGACTCCAGAATGGCGGGATAAATTTTCTCATTGAAAGTCACAAAGTATCCTGGCTTTTTGGGATCAGACAGAAAGACTGGTTCCTTTAGAGCTCGATCAGCATTCGCAGTAACAATAAACTTCCACTTGTCGTAAATATCTCTTTCGTACTTATCGAAGCAATATTTTACCCAGTGATATTTATACTGACAAGCAGCCATTGCTTCGGTTAATTTTTCAGAATTAAAATTTTTAACAGTCATAAAAGGATCTTCAATCCTCTTCATCAGACTTCTCAGGAGTCCAATGTTCTGACACGGATTTAATTCATTACGTGATTGTCCGGACATATATCTAAATAAAAACAAATAAAATTAATAAATAACATTTTTTTAGTTAACATCTCTTACGCTTCGTAGACTTGTGGAATTTCTTCTTCCAGTTTCTTGATAATCTCAACACATTGTTCCTCAATGGAGAGACATTCCAAATTGAATTTGCTGTATTGATTCACAACCAGCAACATTGAACTGGAAGTTAGGCACTCTTTTACAAGTTTAGTCATCATGTGGGATATCTTTAGTTCTATCTCTTGAGTTTCCTTCATGAACCTCTCATACTGATTCTCAAAGTCTTTATTGCTGTAGTCAAATGGTGAAAGAGGAGCATCGAGAATTTCCTGGAAATTCTTCTTCATTTCAACAGAATACTCCTCCATTGTGGACATTTTTATGCGATCAAGGATTGAGAAGGATTCCATGGTGTATAGAATTTTCTCAATCTGCTCCATCTTCTCCATCAATTGGGACTTCTTTATGAAAATGTGCTGCAGTGAACACACCCAATTGGCTATTTTGTGGTACTTTTCCTCAAAAGTATCGAGCAAGTTTCTTGCAATGTTGATCTTTTCAATTACTTTAGCTCTCTCTTGACGCCATACCGATCCATCTTTGCCTTCAAGGAAATTGTGACAAACCAAAACCAACTGGTTTATGAAAATACCCACAAATTCGCAGATTCTCTTAGGAGTTCGATAGTGTTGAGACTTTTCGGACATATTCTTAATCAATATCAGGAAACCAGTAAACTGATCGATAATGTCCCATGGAGATTTCTCGTGGAGATCGTGAAAGAATGGAGCCACGGAGTTTAGAAAGAGGTAAATGTCGTAAGTTTCAATGTAGGAAGTATTCAAATTCTCAAGAATTTGCTTCCACTCCTATAAATTACAAATTAAAGTATCGTTAAGTTTCGACAATCGTTCAAATCTCAATTTCGAAATTTAACGAAAACAGGATTAAACTAAAGGAACTTACCTTCATGTGACTTGATCTCGCTAAAGTGAGACACTTGACAACATTGGCAAATTCCACCTTTCCGATCGCCTTCTGGACAAAAGTGTACTTAAAGATGATATTTCTCCAGTGCATGAGTTCATGAATAGGACCAGCATCTGGAGGATATTTATAGATTTGCTGTCCACTAACGAGGATCTTCTTGATTTCTTTCATCCAATTCAGAAAGATTTTCTCGATTTCTGCCACTTTCTCAGGCATTTTGGATGTCTCCTCAATCACGATGTCTGCTATAAGGAAACCCTTGTAGAAGTCTTGGTCAATTTCGAAAATAGGCTTGTTCTGCATAGCATCGTCAATCATTCTGAGATTTTTCGTAATATTGAGGAACTTTGTACTCAAAGATGCCTCCTGACCATCAGATTCAATTGTCTCTTGTACAGAATATAGAGGATCAGATCCAATAAAACCTTCAAAATCATCCAGGAATCTCGTGAGTAGGGTCTCTCCAGCTTCAAAGGGCTTGAAAAACTTAGAATAGATCAGCTCCTGGTAGTTTCGAATTGTGATCTCTTCAGTATTGTCCACACGATAGATCATCACGCATGCCGAACCGAGTTCATTTGGTTCATTCGTCGACATGATAATCCTGCTGACTTTGCTTGCTGTTTGCAACATATCCAGAGTATGGTATCGCCCGGACTCTCGCGGAGCATTCGGGAATTGTCCATAATTGAAATAGACTGCCAAGTTTCCATTCTTTGCAAAGAAATTAGCCAGAAGATCGACATTCTTGTCAAAATCCAGATATCCCTCGACAACCGTTAATGGTTCTATTTGGAAATGCTCAGCAACTGTGTCGAAAATGATCTTATGCAGAGGCGTAATGGTTCTTTCTCTCTTTAATCGATTGCTTCTGAACTCTCTCTGTATATTATAATGTGAATTAGAGGTATAAATAAATCAGTAGACATTTATTTTATACCAGTGCTGGCACTGGGTAGACTTCCACTCCGCCATGTTGGAAAAACTCAAACAAGTTTTATTAAGTTAATACGTAATTAAAATTTTTCAACAACGTCACTAAAAGTTCACTAAAGTTATTTAAGTCAACCTCCTACAAACTTTCCACTTGACGAACACCCAGATTTCTAAAATTCTCTTGACAAAAAGTATAAAATCATATGGGTACCTAAAAAAAAATCAAAAACTAGATGAGCGATTGCAGCAACCTAAACAGACGTAATTATAACGGTGTGATAACAATGTGAGTCAATTGATCGGATGTATAAAAAATTGCAATTGCATGACATTTGTCTTTGCAGTTAGATATTGAGAGAATTGATTATCTCAGAGATCTTGAGCTATCCAACCAAGTCGAAAACTACATAAAATATTTGGAAATGAAACTCAAAAAATGGGGCCCCGAAAAACTAAAATTGGCATTCAAGGGGTTCAACCAGGTGATTAAAGATGTGGAACTAAACCACTGAATGTTTAAACTTTGAGATTTTCTCTTTTTTATTTATATAGTATTTTCTCTTAAATTTTGCGCAAGTATTATTCATTCAAAAAAGCAAATCCCCTATTTTTAGTTGTGGGTAACATAAATAATAATAATTACAATAAATCTAATCATCTTTTATCAATTGCATGTGAAAATATAAAAAGTTTCATTTTAACTTTGTTTATTTATTTATCTTTTGAGGAAATTTTAATTATCTTTCTCCACTGATTGCTGACCCTTTCGTAGCTTCTAACAGTTTTAAAAGCGTCATTTAGCCATGCCCAAGATCCATTTAGCCGTGGCCACGAACCAATTAACCATGGCCATGATCCATTTAACCATGGCCATGAACCACTTAGCCATGGCCATGATCATAAATGGCCATGGAAATGATAGAACATAACCTCATTGAGGGAAAATTGTTTGTTTTCAGAAGAAAAACTATGAAAACGCGAGAAAAACCCCAAGAATAAAGTGGAAAATAAGTTTAAAATGGAAAAGAAGACCTCTATTTTTGTTTTCTGAAACAGTATAAGGAGTTTTTCCGTGAGTCTGTGAGGTTGTCAAGGAAAATTATCCGGAAACTCTTGCGGAAACCAATTTCCCAAGATTCTCGACAGCTCATCTCGTCCATTTGGTCTATTTTAGCAACTAAAATACTTAGAAACAGACATACGAAAAAAAATCCGGTGAGCTTTCTACCCGGAAGCAAATTTTTACAAAATTTTCCTAAAATCAGACAAATATGGTTGTAGTTTGCGGAAAAGTCTCTGCAATCATGAAAAAGCTTATGGAAATTCTATAAAAGCTCTCAAAAGTTGTATGCAATGAAATATCTCATAAAAGCTCTTAACTTTCTCCTTTTTCCAGAGAATAATAAACAATTTAATAAGGCTTGTGAGCTTTTGGACTGGAGCTTTGCGTAAGCGTAATATATCAAAGGCATAAAATCAGTTCGAAAAGCTCAAAATATAATAAATTGTGGAAGTTCCGGAAGTTCACAAACTACACTACACCCAAAAATTGTTGAAAAATAAATCTTTCAAAGCTCTGAAAAACATCTCCAAGATCCATTGGATGCTCTCAGGCACTTCCATTCAACTGTACACCATTCTTATCCATAATATCTCCCCCTTGATCTTTTTCTTCAAATAATGAAAAAATTATTTCAGGTACTCACCAAATCCTCCGCAATTCTCTCTTTTTTTCTCACTGGTGGTAGCCATTTTGAAGCCCAATTTACCACCACAAATGGTTGCTGGTTCTTCTTCATCCTTCCTGAGCTGTAAAGTTCTTCCAGAAAGAAAATTTCCTTCAAACAAATAACTTCATGCACCAATAACTTGATTTCAATTCTCCCGCTACATTGAAACATTTGAAGAGTTTCGCACTCTAGTACTACCCGCGGAAAAAATTGGAGCCGTCAATTCAAGCTTGATGGCATCGGGCAATACTTGTGTACGGCGGCCATTTCTTAAAGTTTTTTGTTGTTGCTCGTAAAAAATTGAATTTTTCGTAAATTTGGTGAAAAATCAGGTATTTTCGTGGTGTTTTCCTATCAAAATACAGACCATTGGGGATGTGCTTGTGCACAATAGTGAAAATTACGGTGAGGGTGGGTGTTTTATGGGGAAAATTCCAATTGCAATTTTCTCGGTCAAATGTCATTCTCTAGGCACAACAAAATATTTTGTCAAAAAAACCTTTATTTCACGCAATATTTGCCGAATTTTCCCCGCCTCGAGGCAAATATTTCTTCTTGGTGCACTGGCAAAGGGATTAAAGCACGCCCGGAAAGATATTTGTGGTGATAGTGGGTGGGAAATTGAGAGATTTCACCTGAGATTTATTGTTCGTGTCAGCATCAGTCTGATCCCAATTTTACCATTTCTTTTTTCTCTCTTTTCACGGCCTCATCCAACATCCAGAGACGAGTTACACGACTGAGAATCAAAGAATCAATGTAAAATGCAAGCAATCGGACGCTCAACGGTGGAAAAAGGCGATTTATTCTGAAATTGTCGAAGGATTCCTAAGAGTGAGTCCATTGTCCGGAAGGTGGAGTTCGTCATCGCCCCCTCCTTGGAATTAGTTAATCTAACGCTAATTTCTCCACTTCTTTTCAGCATTTTTAGTGGCTGGCGGAAAATATGGGAGACAAGGATATTCCCAGTGTACCCACCACATCACTGTCCGGATTGACGGATCTATCTGACTGTGAGTTGTGAGGACAAAGGAGGGCTTTTTACCATTTGATCTCTAATCTCTTGTCTCATTGCAGTTCTCAGTGAATTACCAATAACTGATCCGGCTCTTGTGACATCGCTCCTGGACAAATCTCTACTCTTCCATCCTCGCGTGGCCGAGGAGGCGCGCAATCTACTCGCTGTTCAGGATGTCAATCGGGTTCAGCAGCTTGTGAGAGCCCTTGAGCAAACCAATGCGGATCATATGTGAGGAAAATAATTGTCATTTGATATCAGAAAGTCTTCTAAACTCATTTTTTCGGGAATTTTTCAGAGAACTTCTGGACGAATTCAACGTTCCGGAATCGAGTTCGACACAAAATAGTGTCCCGGAACTCTTGCAGGCGATCTACAAGTTCAGGCCAAACGTTTTTCAGGAGGGGAGATCCTCCTTTGGTAAGTCATCAAATACTCATTTGTTTTCACACACAAAGAACAAGTCATTTTCTCGTGGCCCCATTTGTGGCCACTCTCCCGCCAAATGCTTTGAATTCTTGAGGTCTAAGAGATGAATTAGCGAGTGGCGACTAGAGAGTCATGTGGAGAAGATTATTTCTCCATTTATATATTCAATTGCATCAGCTTTCTTTTTTGGATGTGAAAGAATATTTAAAAGAAGAAAAAAAGGTGTTTTTTTAAGTCATTAGTTTGTGCTGTCTGCAAAGGCAGTTTCTTGGAAGGATTATAAAAGTTTACAGCGGTTGTAAAACGGCAGCTGGAGGAAGGTTCTCAGAAAAGAACCTGTCATCATTTTTCATTTCTCAATATTCATTCTTACTAAATTCTTTTTGTTTTTTTAACTTAGAATTTTCTTGTTTTTCTTTCAATGTTATAATTGAATTATTAAATAAGTAAAATTACATTAATTTTACTTAAATATATTTTATTTTTGGTGGATTTTTAATTTCTTTTTATATTTGTAATGCTTGCATATATGTAAAACAAAGACTTCTCCGTGACGAAGTCATTGAATTCACAGATTTATTCATTTTTAGGTAATCTTTTGGTAAACGTGTTCATTGTAAATTATCTTTCATGGGTTTTTCGTAATCATAAAATTAGTTGAATATAATTTGTGCTGTAATATTACAGTACAATCTTGTAAATAACATTATTTTCAACAAAAAAAATACTCTCCTATTCAGAGATGGGCATTGATTTCAGTGGCTAACACCGTAAATTCAACTTCTTATAACACGTTGAATTATTTTATAACTCAGTTCCTAATAACCATGATTATTGGTGAAATGGCATATTTTAACGAGGGTCTCTTTGGGAAATTTTTCTTAAAAGAAAGAAAATCCTTGGAAAATCTGGAAATTGAGGTTTAAATGGAAGCTGATTTGATTTACCTCAATACTTTTTTTTTAAGTAAAAAATTCATGAATTTAAAGCTCAGCGTACAGAGTGTAGATACCTACAGATTAAAAGTCTTGCTCTAGAAATGAATTCAAAAATTTTCTCTTGATTTAATGCTAGTTCCAGTCTGGTTTGCCAGTGGATTTGAGCCAAAAAGGCTAAATTAACCTTAATCGTATTTGAGGTAATTTTCCTTTATTTGCGCATAAAACTTATAAAATCTAACAGGAATCAGTTCGTTAGACATTCCAGTGTAATTTCCCGCTCTTTGCAGATTCGAGAAAACTGATTTTTCGCGAAAAAAAGGCATATAAACTGTTTTCTGCGCGTCGCTGTCAAGTGTCAAAAAGAAACTGTGAGCCGAAATGACATTTGGGAAAAGTGAAAAATATAGGTATATAAAATTGGGAAAATGTATAGAAAATCATGTTTTACGAGTCGTAGACGAATATTATTTGCAATAACACAAAAAATATTGAATAATTTTGATAAAAATGTGAAAATTCGACTTATAAGACGGCTTGACACTTGACAGCGACGCGCGAAAATCAGTTTCCGCTCATTTTTTGTGGAAAATCAGTTTTCTTCAATCTATAGAGAACGGGAAATGACAGTGGGGTGTCTAGTTAAGAAATTTTTATGGAATTCCTGGTAAAACATTAGCGCCAAATACGATTGAGGTTGTTTGAAGGAAAAAGGCGGTAAATATGGGGTTGGATCGGTAGGATTGCCGATTAATTTGACGTAAATTTCCTGTCAGCTCACCCTTGAAGAGAAAAGGAAAATAATTAACAAATATATCAAAACTTCAAAATCTTTATTTTTTGTATAAATTTTTTTCAAAAGTTTTATTAAGAATTGATTTAAAAATATTAATTTAGAAATATGGGGTTTAAAAATGTTTAAAAGAAACTCTCCCATCATCTCTGGTCTTTAATTTTAACCATCTAAATAGAATCCCTCCTCCTGAGAATGTTTGTTCGCTTGATTATCACATTTTGCAAATGCGCCCACATATTATGTTCCTTTCTCTCATTTGTGTGTTGAGTGTGCTCACATAATTGTCACCCTTCATTGTTGCTTCTTGCTTAGTTCAACAACAATCTCAGCACCTGCAGCAAGTGCATCTAGCAGGACGTGGTGGTCAGCAGCTAATTGTACCGCAACAGCAAATGCATCAGCATCAGATACAGACAAATATGCCACAGAATCACTTAAATCAGGCACAACAACAACAGATAATACAGCATCCATACAATTATGTGCATCAACAGCAGCAGCATTTCACAACACAACCCCAAGTCACTGCCATTAACCAAGCATTCAATTCCCAACAATCGGTACAATTGACAGGCGCGGCGGCTGCTTCCACCTCTGTGCTCAATTGGGCATCGCAGGCGCCCACGCAGCCCTACGTGGTGCCCCAGACGCCGGAGCCGCAACATCAACCACAGCAGCAGTTCATGACGCAACCGCCACAGGCGGCTCAGGTCATCTATCAGCAGCAGCAGCAGCAGCAGCAGCCGATCATCCAGAGCACCATGAACTACGATGCATCTGTGATGCAGCACGCGGGTCACGTGATTCACGCGGCGCCGCACGTGGTGCAGCAGGCTCATCCGTCACCGCAGCCCATTCAGCTGGTGATGACGCCCCAGCAGTCGCCCTACGAGGCACAGTACACACAGCACAGCCACCAGGTGGCGCAGCACACGTCGGTGGTGGTGACGCAACCCCAGCGACAGACAAATGTAGCACTCAAGGCGCAGATCCATCAGCAGAGTCAGGGACTGCAGCAGGCCTTCCCCACCTACAATGCCATTGTGGAGAACACGGCGACTGTGTTTCCGGCGCCGCCGCCGCAGCAGCAGCCGGTGATCCAGCAGCAGACGGTGCAGGTGATCCAGCAGCCGCAGTCACAGGTGCAGCCAGTTGTTGTGCAACAGACTCAGCAGCAGAGTGAGACGACGGGTGGAGTGATCAGGCAGCTCAATGCGGAGCCACTCACGCAAAAATTGGCACCCAGGAACAATGAGTATCTGGCGCAGCAGCAACAGAACAAGAACTTCGACACAAGTGGTAAGTGGCGGTTAAAAAAGAAAACATGAACCCAATATGTTATTCAATGAAGAAGAATTATCTCACTAAATTGAAATTTCTCCCATGTGGCGTTGATCTCTTGTGGAATGCCTAATGATATTTAAATTTGTCTAATGCTGATGGTAAATTTGTAGGTCAATCTCCGGCACAAGCTGTCGATGCGCTGACTGTGGCTGAATCATCCAGTGTCAATACGGATTTGCGGTATCCAATTGTGAAGAATAGCAGTTCAGTCCATCAGCCACAAGAGAAGTCCGTCGATCAGATCACCAGCAATTGTTTGCCACCGGATGAGAATCCACCGGAAGATGTTGTGGCGGTGAATTGCACGGATAATGACAAGGTGGTGGATGAGGTGGAGATGGATGATGAGACAGCAAAGGCTCTCGGAGGACGAATGGCGAAAGTGTGTCTCAATCGATTGACGAAGGAGGTAAGGAGGACTTTTATGGGTTGAACAATGAAATGAATGTTAAATGTGTTTATTTTATTTGCAAGGATCTGGAAAAGACACTAGGTGGTAGCAATACCGAGGATGACTCTCTATTTAGCAGGATGAAGGCGACGGAACGCAAACGGAAAGTTCCTCAGATCAGTGAAAAATCCGACGAAGAATTAAGTGAGTGATTGGAATTGGTTTTATCAATTACTTGAATTTTATTTCTAACTTTGTTTTATGTTTATGCAGTCACAAAACCAAAATTGCGGCGAATTGAGCGGGTTCTTATGCCTGTCTTGAAGAAGTTGGATGACCACGAACTGCTTAACTCGAATACATACAATCACTTCAATGCCACAATGGATAAAATTTTCGATCAACTCGATGAGACTGAAGCGAATTTAAGTTTTGGTGAGTCTACAAAGTTAAAGAATTTCAAAATGAGACACTAATTTGTTGCATTTTTTTGATTACAGATGACTGTGATGATAACTATGAATGCATTTCGACGTCGCTATTAAACAGTATCAGTGCAGAAGCGGCCAAATTGAAGGCGAAGGCCTCATTTGAGATGATACCACAGAATAAGTTGTCACTCCTGATCACATATGCCTTACGGAGTGTCGCTGTGGCGAAGAATATGAGTGCTGGGCCCGATATGCAGGAGGAACATGTATCACGATCGTACACAGACAAGATCATCAATGCACTGGAGGCGTCACTGCTCGTGTGTAACATATACAGTTGTCTCAATGTGAAGTTCCTACAGGAGGATAATCTGGACTTTATCATCAAATTTGTGCAATTTCAACTGCGTGAGACGATTTTCCCCTCATACGATCCGGTGTATTCGGTGGAGACGAAGAAGAAGGGTGACAGTAAGAAGAAGAAGACGGGATATGGACAAGTGAGGGGTGTGGGGACGATCTACTCGAAGATTGTGGATCTCACAAAGGTGCTGGTGACGATATTCTCCAGGTTCCAGTTTGAGGATACAATCGTGATTCACGCTTCAGCGATTGGGGTGGAACCATTCTTCGTGGACAACATTGATACACTGCAATTTGTCTGTTTGGATCTCGTGACAACGGTAAGTCATTAGTTTGGTCTATTTTTCTCATATAACTTAACAGGGCGTGACCTCCTTCATTCAATTCTTTCAATCTAATAAGTTTAGAATGTATTTTCACCAATTTGAATGATGATTTTCTTGTAGATCTTCAAAAATGAGAAATACTCTAAACATCGAAATAACATCCTGGCGGATATTCTCACGTCACTGGATCGTCTGCACGGCTCCAAGAAGATGCTGCGACCGTACAAGTTGGCCAATAACGGTGGTAACATTCAGATGGTCACTGCACTGGTGCTTCAGCTGATTCAGTGTTCAGTTGTATTGCCGGACAGTATGTGTGAGGGTGGGAATCACAAGAGGCGCTTCAATAGTGACCAGAAACCGCGCACAGACAAGGATCTCTTCGTATCGGAGAAGTATGAAACGGCCAAGTGTATCGGTGGGAACTTCCTTCAGACATTTCTCAGCAAATGCAAGCCACGTTCGGGTGAAACAGACTTCCGTCCACTGTTTGAGAACTTCATCCAGGATTTGCTGACCACCGTGAATAAGCCCGAATGGCCGGCGGCGGAGTTGCTGTTGAGTCTCCTCGGGCGACTGCTGTATCGCAATATGTCAGACAAATCGGTGGAGCAGTCGATAAGGCTGGTGTCACTTGAGTATTTGGGCCTCGTGACGGCGAGACTGAGGAAGGACACAGTGGAGTCTCGATGCAAGGTCAGCACGATGGATCAATTGATCAAGTACATTAAGATTGAGCAGGAGAAGGAGGGTGATCTGGCGAATGTGGACTCTATTGCTCAACTCGATCCGGATGAGGAGAGAGTGGAGTTCCTGCAGAAGATTCTGCTCGACTTTTTGGCTGTGAATGCACACGATGATAACATCTGGGATCATGCGAGGCACTTCTATCTCACTCAGTGGTACAGGGACATCATGAATCGCAAGAAGGAGATTGCTGAGGGGAAGAAGGGCTACGCCACCAGGAAGACGCCCAAGAAGAAGAGAAGAAGTGAGTGAAAGATTTTATTTTATGAGTATTTCAATCTCATTTTTTTCTCGTTTTACAGACGCCTCTGAGTCCTCAGAGAGTGACGAGGAGAGTGAGGATGAGATTGTGATGGAGAAGAAGAAGGCGACAGTGGATCAGGAGTTGAATCTCGAAATTTTTCGCATTCTTGATCAGCGAAAAAAGTATCTCATCAACAATATTAAATCATACTCAGTGAATAATATGGCGGTGCAGGATGTGAAGACATACATTGACTACAACAATGCTCAATTGATTGCACAATATCTGAGCAGTCGACGGTCATTTTCACAGAGTTTCGATCTCTACCTGCGACAGATTATCAAAGTTGTGTGGGAACAATCAATTGCCATACGCACAAAGGCGATAAAGTGCTTGGGGAATATTGTCGAAGTGGATCCGTCGATATTGACGAGGAAGGACATGCAGATTGGTGTAAACAACAAATTCCTCGATCAGTCGATTGCTGTACGAGAGGCTGCTGTAGATTTAATAGGAAAATATGTGTTGACTAGTCCTGAACTGATAAATCAGTATTATGAAATGCTATCATTTCGGATATTGGTGAGTTTTTCTTTAATAATATTGATTAGATATTGATTTTTATTCCAATTTTTCCGGTTTGATTTTCAGGACACGGGAGTTTCTGTGCGAAAGCGCGTGATTAAAATTCTCCGTGATATTTGCCTCGAGTACCCGGACTTTGAGAAAATCCCCGAGATTTGCGTGAAGATGATCCGACGGGTGAACGATGAGGAGGGCATTCAGAAGCTGGTGACTGAGGTATTTCTCAACATGTGGTTCTCACCGGTAAACTCCAATGATAAGAATGCGATTGAGCGAAAAATCACTCAGATTACGGATGTTGTGAGCTTCTCATTTGAAAATACCCAGTGGCTCGATGGACTTCTCAGGAGTGTAAGTTGCCAAGAGTTTTCTTTGCCAAAACAAAATAAAATAATGTTTTTTTTGTGTGAATTTGTAGATTTTTAAGCCAAAAGAGAACAAGGAGGACACGACGAAGACACCAAAAGAACCACCAAAGCAAATTGTCACAGCGTGTGAGCAGATAGCCGATGGCTTGGTGGATGCCATCATGAAGCTGGAGGGGACAGATAGCAGGAAATTGCTGGGGTGTATCATAACGCTGCATTTGTTTGCCAAAATCCGACCACAACTCCTCGTGAAGCACGCAATAACACTGGAGCCGTACTTGAATATCAAGTGTAACTCCAATAACATGATTAAATTCATGAGTTGTGTGGCGGAAATTTTGGAGTATGTTGTGCCACTTATGGAGCATCCCAGTGACTCCTTCCTCGCCGACTTGGAGGCGCATCTCATGATGCTGATTGTCACGCAGAATCGGACAGTCGTCAACAGTTGCATATCATGCTTGGGGGCCATTGTGAATAAGCTGACAAAGAATTATGGGCTGATCAGGGATTGCTTCAAGAAGTGAGTGGAGTTTTTTTTATTTGTAAGAAGCATTTTCAATATCTTTCTTTTCGTTTACTTCTAGATTTTTCTACGCAAGTCTCTTGGCGTGCAAGGAGAAGGTGCAACAGAATCCCAATTACTCCCTGGAGATGGTGTTCAAGTCGCCCAGCTTCCGTCGGAGTATCTTCATTGTGGGCCTCCTCATGAGATATTTTGACTTTAATGTGCCTGAAGTGTACGGAGAGGGTAGTCGGAATGCCCTGCCAGCAAAGATCTGCGATGAAGTATTTGATACTTTCATGTATTACGTGGTGTGCAACAATTTGGACATCAGGAAGGAGATATTGAGCTCTCTTGGATATTTCTGCGTTAAAAACTACGAATATCTCACGATGCCACAGCTCAAGGACTTCTACAGGGATCTCCTCGTCACGGAGACAGTTCAGACGGACATCAAGGTGAATGTTGTGAAGAATATTCTGCTGTATCTCAACGAGGAGGATCAGAGGATGGATCAGAGTGAGAAAGAATGTAAGTTTTTCTTTTCTTTATTAGCTTTATTAAGAAGTTACTGACATTTTTGTTGTTTGCTTTTGATTTTATCAGGGGAGAGTCAGGCGAAGAAGGAGGATCTGAAAGAGATGGGAGATCAGAAGGCGGGAATGGCATCGAGAGTTATTCAGCTGTACCTGAAGGAGATCATGAGGTGTTTCCTGAATTGTGACATAAATTTGCGCATCTGGTCGATGAAGGTGGTCGATGCTGTTCTCACACAAGGTCTCGTGCATCCGATTCAAATTGTACCTTATCTCATATGCTTGAGCACAGATCCCGAGGGCTCAGTGAGTATTCAATGTCTATCTTTCCAACAAAAGGGGAGCAAAATCATTTAAAATTAAATTATTTTTTAGGTATCAAGTTCCGCCGATCGACACCTTCAGGACATTGAGAAGCAATATCCGGGCTTTATCAATATGAAATCTCATGCGGGCATTCAATTGTCGTTCGAACTGCAAATGCTGCTGCAAATCAATGACAATACGAGCATTGTCCGAGGATTCAGGTGAGTCTTTTTAGTCATTTACTTTATTAAACGAAACTTTAATCTTTTTTCTTATTGCTCAATTTGCAGGTCGAGAGCAAAGGACGAACCACCATCAGCTCTGACGGGTTTCCTGTACACACTGCTGAGGAATGCAAAGCCACAGAGGAGGGCTCTGATACAATCAATCATCAAGCAATTTGACAATCAGAGAGTGAATCTGCGTCAAATGCTCTATCTCAGTGACAATTTGGCGTACTATCCGTATGCCGTGCAGGATGAGCCACTCTACATCATTCATCAGATTGATGTTGTGGTCACGGTGACTGGCACGAGTTTGCTGAGTAATTTCCGGGAGGGACTCAAGCAAGTGCAACCAGTTAATCCTGGTGAAGAACGTGAGTTACAATTTTTTTTTTTGATATTTGTCTTAGATTTTATTCTCAAAGGAGTTTAGCAAGAGAATGAGAAACTTCAGAATTATTTATCAGACCTTGTATTAACTATCTTTACGTGAATTGTTCTGACGGCAAATGGGAGAAATAAGTGAAAGTTAATGAATATTCATCAATATTCTCACGTAATAAAGGTTTGTTAGCAAACTTTGTTCGCGAAGGTTAAATGTTTCGTACATATTCAATTTATTTGTTCATATCTAAAATAAAGATTTTTTCTCAGTTGGTGCTAAAGAATTTCTTTAATATTTCTTCAATTATATTCACTTTCAACTACAGAAACAATTATTAGATTTAAGAGAAAATCCTGTTGTTTCTGTCTATACCTACTCAAATATGAAATCAAACAGATTGAGTCAAAAAGAAACCAAATGGCAATTTTATTCTATTTTTTGTCCTTTTCAGAGCCAAATCTTCTAGATGACGACGACGATGACGACAAGGAGACCATTCTGAGTCGCCTTCCTGAGGATTTGGGTGATCTCCAGAGTTACATCACGGCTGCTCAGGGTTGTATGCTCCTGCTGTTGTTGAAGCAACATCTTAAGGATTGCTATGGAATCACTGATAGGTGAGAACAATAAAAAAAAAACATTTGGACACAACAATTTAAAAGATGGAAACTAACTTAATCGATTTATTGCAGTAAAATCTCCCGATACTCACCGTCTGAACCTGCCAAAATCTACGAGAAAGCAATGCAAAAGCGTGCAATCTTAGAATTTAATCCAAAGTCAACGATTGACGTGATCAAAGAGGAGGAGAACATTGGAGTTGAGATGGATGACAGTGTTAAGAGGAAGCTCGTCGACAGATATTTGGATGTGAGTTATTGGAAAAAGTCGACAGGAAGGTGAATTTGGATTGATTTTCTTTTCTCTCTGTGTTTTTGCAGTTCAAACAGCTGATGCTGAAATTGGATCCAGAAGATTCTGATGATGATGACGATACAAAACCACCAATGACAACTGTTGTTGATTTCGAACAGCAAATTGAGAGTTTCTCAACAACGCCACATGTAAATAACGTCATGAACAACTCAGTGCAGCCAAACGCAGTGAATAATGTAGTTAATTCGACAAATGTGAGTAACTCATTTTAATTGAACTTTTAATTACAAAACTGAAAAGATTAGTGACTAGCTGAAAGTACTAGCAACTTAATGAGTTTTATACCAAACTTGATTTCTCTAACACACCGCTCTTACCCCGTGAAATAAAATAAAAAAATTGGAAGTAAATTTAATTAAAAAATTGAATCTGATCATATCGTGTTTTTTTTTAATAAAATTGTAGAACAATGATCCTACATACGGCAAAACGCCCAGCAGTCCCCTCCCTAACAATTTGCAGTCGCGCTGCCCTCCTCCGGGCGATCCCGGCTGACCGGGAACAATACTCACTTAGGGGTATGGTAAACGCCGTAAACGCAGTATGTATCGACCGGTCCATTGATTTCGCTAAGAAATGTATGGACCGGTCGATAGCAGGAACATGGTCGATACATACTGCGCTTACTTTATATCGAACGTTCCAGAAATAAGTTGACGAGTTCAGCCACGTAGAGTAGCTCATGCAATGCACACGTACGCAGCGTGTAGAGTGACTTTGGGTGTCCCCGGCAGTCTCTGGGAGCCAAGGCGCCCCTCAATCTTCCGCGAATTTTTCGATTTCAGATCAAGTTGTGGAAGTGATTCCATAAAAATGCGTTTTAAATGATAAATTTCGCATAAGGAAAGCAAAAGACGAATTTTTTAAAAGGTTTCTCGACGAAAAACTAGTGAAATATTCTGTACAACCTACCTGCTGATATTTCTGGAGTATATTTTTGATTTCGATCAATCGTAATCGATAGATATTTCAAATATTCAGGCCTATGTTTTCTTCAAAAAAATTGCAGATCTTTGAAATCTGTGCGAGCGGTAAAATTTGGTTGATTTTAACAAAGTTTCACTAACATATTATGCTAATGACTTTTTTTAGAAGATTTAACGATTTGATTTTCAAACTTATTTTTTACAAAAGTTTTGTTAACTCAACAAACATTTGGTTGTGAACATCAAAAATCTTAAAAACACATTTTTCCATCTTGTTTGATTGAATTTACGAAATTATACCCACGAATTTCGTAAATTCTTTTGAATTTCTTCACAAAATTACAAATAATAAATATTGTACAAAAGTAATTTTGATTTTTCCCCCCTTTACAGCAGTCATCCTATACGCAATCAGTTGTTGATCCTCTTGCAACATCGCACCAGTCACACAACCAGGTGACGACAAAGACACCAATAAAGACAAGCTCGGCGAAGAAGCCGCCCCCACGAAAGGCACACACGAAGAAGAAGAAGAAGATAGTATCGTCCAGTGATGAAGAAGACTACGATAACAGTGATAGTGATTATCTGTAGAGAGGTTGAAAGGAAATAGCACAGAGTGGAATTTTCCACAAGTTGTAAATAATATGAAATGAAAAAATCCCAGGAAGGGTGAGTTGGAAAACAAAAGGCAACTGGACTCAAAACAAACAACAAAAAAATCAGAAATAATTTAAACGCGAGTATTCCATTGTAACATAATTGAATATATAAATGTAGGAATTTATTGTCAAATTTTTTTTTTCACATTTTGTTGAAAGAAAAAAAGTTCAAGTGAAATCGCTTGAGGGCCACTCAAACCAATATTATTAATAAATGATTGAATTAAAAAGGATAAATAAAAATTATATTAGAGAAAAATAGCGCTAAGAGATTTTATACATAAATGAAAATGAACCTCTAAATTAAAATTTTCATATAAAATAATAATTGTATAAAGAAATTACACCAACACATAATTTAAATCTACATTTATATTAGAGATCTTAAAAGCATAAATATAAAAAATATATATTATATCTATATCTAGAAGTAGCGTTTGGAAGTTGAATTTTAAGGAAAGGGCAAACGGAACTTAATTTATTTCGATATAATAATTCATTTCTTTCCTAAAAAACAAAATTAATAATAATATCTTAAACGGATGTCTTCGTTGAGAAAAGATTTGTAGAAAGAGAGAAAATGTATAAGAAAATGTGGAAAGATAATATTTGAATGGGGACGGGGGGAGTCGTAGAAATTTAAACATAACCAAGATAAATATTGTAAAATTTTTCTATTATTTTTTCTCAACTTGAATTAAAGGAAAAAAAGAATGAAAAAATAGATTCAGTGCGAAATAGGAATTTATTTCATCACGCAAATTAAATATTTATGCGGTGTATTTTAGAGAGTGTGGAAAAAACTTAAAAGAAAATGAGAAAAACAACTTTGATGAATATTCAGATGAAATTAATGAGTTTTCTATTTTTATATGTGTAAAATTAAATTTAGAGAAAAAAAAGAAATGGTAACTATAGAGAAATATCAATATTTAAAAGAAGAAATGCCCCTTGAGCAAATATAATTTATTGAAAAAGAAAAAAGAAATGCAAAATAAATGACGATTGAGATAGTAAAAATTTTCAGAAAATATATAAACATTTTCAAAAAAAAAATGCGAATTATTGAAGAAAACTTCGTTGTATTAAAGAGATAGAGAGAGAGAGGGTGGAAACTAATATAATCACACGTAAACACGTAACAATTTTTAAAATTGAAACAGTTTCAGTGAATTGTGTGAGGATAAATACAAATTTATTGTAATTGTAATATGAGATGTGTGAGAGGGAGAGAGATGGGGATAAATGGGGTTGGGAGAAGTATGTAAATTACAGACGAAATATAAATTGATGATGAATTAACATCAAGTCTTTCTCGCCATCTAATGACCCTTTAATCGATCCATCGTTTTCCGCCTCGACTCTTCCCAACTCGCAGGACCAAGTTTCGTTGATTTCGCAACGTTGCAATAAATCACATTTGACGCTCATTTGCATGGGGGCGACACTCAGAGGGGGTGAATGTTGGAAAAATTAAAACAAATCTCGTAGATTTTACATCCAATGAAGATACAAGAGACCGGAGAGAAGTTTATAAAAACACATTAAGGAGTTTTTTTATCCCAGTAATTTATTGCTTAAAACTTCCCCCAGCAAGTCTTCCAGAGGCTCTTCAGGCGACTCTTCCATTCCAGCAAGGAAGGAAAAGTAGGTATATGTACATTGTTTCGTTTTGTGTATGTATTCGGCGAGTTCTAGAGAATTAAATTAGTTTTTTATTGTTTCAAATTTCAGGTGATTTTTTATAGGTTCAATTTGCAAGGATTAATCGATATTGTTCACAGAATGTTGGTAAATTCGTATTTTATATTCTCGGCAGAATATTTTTAATTATCCTTAATTGATTGACTTGTGAATCAAGAAAATACACTTGGCGGAGTGCCCCGACCGACACGTTGCGTCTGAGGAGGACGGAATTAGAGGGATGATAAAGTCTGTTGAAACTAGTTTAGAAATCCAAAAACCTTTCCATTGAGTACCCACATGATGGGTTTGGGGCGAGTAAAACCCTTGAAAAGAGAATTTCAAACATTCGACCTTGAAAAACCGTTAGACAGAATGGTTCAAGGTCATTGGTATGTGTGGACGAAAATTGCGTCTAGTGAATTTACAAGACATGTGTTAAAATGAAAGAAATCGTTAGAGCCGTTTCCGAGATATACCAAAAAAACATGTTTTTATAGGGGATAGGGGGGCTTTTTAGAAAAATGAAGGTCCTGATCCCAGGGTCGACTTTAGGGGGTCCCCCAAAGACCCGAAGTCTCTATCTGCAACCGTTTGACCTCCAGATCAATAACAGACGGAGAATTGGAGAAACGGATAAACATGTACTTGGATTGCAGTATTGCCATTTTTGTGTCGTGGCAATAAAAATTTTAAATCTTTCAAGCAGCTGCTCATATATATTTAGGGGGAAACGGGGCAGTATTATTCGGGAAAGTTTTTCGCAAATATTTTCCCATGCCCTAACACAATGTGTTAAGGACAATTCATGATAAGATATGGGAAAATATATGAGAAAAACATCCCCAAATAACACTGCCCCACGTTCAAAATACCTCGCTTCCCCCTATACTTATATCACTATGTGTTCTTTTCGACTTTTGCGAAACTATTGTTAGTTTCTCGAGTTTATTTAGCAGAATTTTATCAAACCTTTATAAATGCTTTAAACAAACTGCTTTAAAATCTTTGAAACGTGTTACCTAATATGCTGTAAAATGTTTTAATTTTTAAACCTCTTTTTGAAAAACAAAGATTATTATTTATTTATCTTTTTAATTTTCTATTTTAAAATAGAAAATAATGCGAAGAATTTCTTGAGTTTATCTAATTTCGCAAAACATAGGTTTCTCACTTCACGAAATAGTTTTCGAGTTAACTCATCAAAGATTCTCTATATTAAGTAAACGATGTACTCCTTGAATTCTTTTGGTAATAAATTCCATAATTTAAGCAGAACTAGAATCCTCTGTGTTCTCTGTATTACTAAAATTTATAATCATTAAAATCCTTCACTCATAGAAAAAGAAAATCTTACAAAAAATAATAAGAATTGAGAGAGGATCATTTTTGTTATTTTCTTTTATGTCAATTTTTTTCAAATTTTTAGACTATAACTAAATTTAACTTGAAACGAAAAAAAAATCTGCCTTTGGGAATGCAGTAAAAACATCACAACAAAATTTTCTTATTTAAAAACTAGTGAATTTATTGTATTGATTTTTGATTTTCTAATATCATGATCAATATTTATTTCAAAAAGTTTCAGTTTATAACCTTTATAAGCATTTATTCCTCTATTATTTAGAATCTTTTTATACACTCATTAAAGAGTAAAAGCAATTCATGGTTAATCCAGTAACCACCAGAATGCCCACGAAATTACTCTCAAATTTACTCAGCAAAATGGATGGAAATATTTCCCTGTAAACTAAACTTTCTATCCTATATAATAAAACACTCGTCTGTGGATGAATATTTCATTTGCCCAGACATCAAGACGACGATGGAGCATCCAACTTATTGATCTTTTCATGTTGCAAGAGGATAAATTTGCCAGCAATGATCATTATGATTCATTAAAAAGTCCAACATTGTGGGTGATATTTGTGCATCTGTGTGTATTAAGTGAAAATGATACCCGAAAGTGACTCCCAAAGTGTTATTTGAGGACTAAAAATAGCTCAAGAATCGTGCACTTTTCCCACTCTTGTGCGCACTTTTGGAGAGGCAAAAATGCTCCACCCATCGGAATGGTGGCTGAGAACCAATGGGATGCTCCTGGAAGTCTCTCCAGGCGTCCGCATGCGCCACATCTCAGGACTCTGACTGATTTCCACACTCCAGGGACGGACTTATGTTCCGATTGAGAGATTGAGCCTCTTAAGGGTCGATGGATGCTGGCAAGGAGGAAATCCGTGTCTGGTTGCAGAAAGGCACAAATTCGACGATTATGTGTGATTGCAGCGATTGGACTGTGCCATAAAGTTCATTCTCATCATCACAAGTCCTTTGCTCTCTCACCTCTTTGGCTGCTCTTTGGCCCTAATGACGGTGTGATTGCCCCACTGAGTGTTTGACGATCCGACGGGATGTGAAATGTGATTGTGATCCCCCTCAATTAATTGAATCTCTGCTCCCGCCAGAAAAGGACACCCCCGCGCGCCCCCAGCAAAAATGGAGCAACTGGCGGACTTTGTGACCAAGTCCTTTGAGTACAATAATAATGGTGTTCTGGACATTCAGACCAGCATGAAAGTGACCAGTGATCAGAGGTCCAGTGATGATGCCAATGGCTTTAGTGGTGAAAGTGCGTCGGATGAGGAGACGGTGGACGTTGATGTGATTGACTCACAATCGGACACGGAGGATAGTAAATTCCTCCGTGAAACACCAACTAAAGTGTTGGCGAAGAAAACAATAATGGATATTTCGAATAGTGTTTGTCCACCTGTGGACGACAAGGACATCCCCGTGTCGTTGATCAAGAAGAACAAGATGAGCAGCTTTCTCACCACGAAGAATTGGCTCATTTCAGACACAGAGAACTCCAAGAGTCTCCCTCTTTTGCAAGGTATAAAGTCATTGTCGAGGGATAAATTGTGGAATCTGGAACTCTTGTCCGTTGCAGATTCCAGTAAGCAAGAGTCCAAGGAGACGGACACCGATGGGGTGCTGAATCTGAAGTGCTCCTTTGAGAATGGACAGAATAAAGCTTCAGCGGACGTGAGTGGGAAGACAGGAGAGGATCTAACTGTTAAGGAATCAGGAAAATTGAAAAACTTCCATACCGTGAAACAAGGTAAGAATTTCAGTTGAAAATTTATTAAAAAGACTAACAAGATTTAGAATCTAGTTCAAGTTTGGAAACGGTCTAGCTTCTCTAAAAAAGACAATGATCTTAGAGAATTGTCTTTATGACGCTAATCTGAAAATTTTTGAACCAGAAAGACTTTGCATTTCAGGTGTAATTGTACATTATCTCATTAATTAAAATAAAACCATCAAGATTTTAAAGATTTTTTAATTATTCGCAATATTCGGGTTATCAACTTGCTTTATTATTGAATACCAGGAGATTAACAGGATATATTGATCAAAAATGGTTTTAAATTACGAAAATTATTTTAAAAAAATCGATTATTTTACAATAATTTGTAAAAAGAATGGCATATGAAACGAAAAGAGTAAATTTAACATGATTTATTTAATTATTATAGAACTGGATATTCGAAAAATATTTTTAGGAAGTGTTTAGCAAGATTACAAGTGTTAGGACATTATTTTAAGCAAACATACACCTTTATTACCCTTTTTATTACACGTTAGAAACTACTCTAGTTTGAAATCGGTTCGTTTATTGAATCCTGATTTTATTGTAAAAAAAAACAACATGATATATGATAAAGACCTTAAAAATAAAGAAAACACCTTTCTAAAAAGGACAATTGAGAAAATTAAATGAATTTTTTATCGAGAATAGCATATTTGAATAGCATATTTTGTTAGTTTTTAGTTAGTTTTTATATTAAAATTTAATAGAACGAGAGCATTGAATAATGTTAAACTTATTTAGAAACATCTTTCTTCCGAAAACCTGCCTAACAAAAACCATTTTAGAATATCAAATTATTAACCCCTCCAAACATATTGAACTCTCAATAAGTAACTTTATCAATTTCCCACTTATCAAAAGAAAACCATGACAAAAAAGAGCTGCTCTCCCTAAAAAAACGAGAAGAATCAGCATTTTTTCAATTGACTGGGTACAAATTTCCCAAAAGGTGTGAACCCTTCTCGGCATATCATCCCCCTTTTTGCCAGCGGCAAATTTGAAAGGGTGAGTGCTTCGGAGTCTCGACCCCTTGTTTCTGTAAAAGCCACACGCTGACATTGTCTGTATGTTTCTCATGTTTACGCGGTTGAAAATTCTTCAAGAGGGTGACTCTATACATTCTACCACTTGCATAGTTTAATAGTCAAGTGTGTAAAATATATTTTGATTTAGTCCCGAGTAATTTGATTAAGTTGAATCACATCTCGTCCTATGATTCTGTGCAAATTGTCACGATCGAGATGAGAAGGGTTCCAGGGATTGTCTAGAAAATATTGATACAGGCGTGAATTGGATCTGTCAAGAAGTGAATATGGAGATTTTCCTGCTTTGAATTTTTTCATCTTTAAATCGTCGTAAATAAAAATTATTTGCCAGTTTTGTTTCTTGGCGCACATCCGCGATAAATCGAATTTGAGTGCTTGAAAATTCAATCTAAATCGCACACCACAATCACATAAACTTCCAACAGAACAATCCCCAAGAGAACACCCCCCGAGGGTTGGTCCGACTACCGGGAAATTGTTTGATAAAAAATATATCGCATCATTATAATTTATGGGTCATGAAAAGTTGCTGCTGGAAAAAAGGCGAACAGAACGTATTTATGTCTTCAATACTGAACTCTCGCCATCAAAAATTTCTAACAGAATAATTAAAAGAAATATTTTTAGGGTCTAAAGTTGTTGCAAATCAATAAATGCAACATTTTGCTGTATTCCTGCATATGAATTTATTGAATATGAATAAATTGTAGCACGACTGCATTTGAATTTCAATTGATATCAATTTGGCGAATGGGAAACAAATAAAATCAATAAAATATTTCAATGAACATTTTGGAAATATCTTGAAATTATTGGGTAAAACGAGTATTACGTGAGCGTTGCTAGTATAGTTTTGTTTAATTGAATAACAATATTTTAATTTAATTATTTTCAAAAACAATTTCGCAGTCAATACTATATTATATCAAATTAATATTATATTATGTCAAATTATTATATCTTAATCAAACATCAATAGTTAAAATCAATATTTTAACTATTGATGTTTGGTTAAGATATAATAATTTTTAAAATAAACATTAAATATTCCTTGAAACTCGATTTTTTATTTTTATAAAATCTTTTCCTTTGTAATCTATTGAGAACAGTCTATGCTAAGGCCATACTAGCTCTTGCAAAAGTTCTAGGGAGAGATATTATGGTTAGAAGATGCTGTAAACTTGAATGGAATTGCTCCAAGACGCTTGGAATTGGAAGTGTTTTGAAATTATATCTTTTATTATTAAGAAATATTTAAGATTTTTCGATAAATTTCACACAATACATGTAAATCAAATGGAGTGTGCGAAGCCATGGTGCGCAGACGAGTGTGCCAAGCCTCCAAGATTTCCCCTAAAGCTTTAGCAAATTTTATAATGAAAGCTTATATTTAGTTTATTACTTTTTTACATTTTGAAAAGCTTTTGAGGAAGTTATTAATATTTGGAAAATTGACCAACCTTTGACTGGAGAGGGGGACAAACACCTAATGTGTACACATTGTGTTACTGCATGGGAAATTTTGATGGGAAAATAAACAAGTAAAACTCTTAAAATAACACTGCCGCATGTAAAAAACTGCCCCACTTCCCCCTAAGTTTTTAGGCTTTGGCGCATTTTTAATGGAACTTCTTCAAGAAATTCAAAGCTTTTTAATAATCATGTAAAATTTCTGCAGAACCTCAAGAGATTTTTAAAATTTTCTAATGTTTTCGAATTTTTTAGAAATTTTAAAGATTTTTTTCCAAAAAAAAGCTATATATTTTAACTTTTGTGCAGACATTTTTAAGCATTTGTTTCATATTACTTTGCTTAAAAATTTGAGAGCTTTTACAGTTTTTCTTCTAGCTTTTTGAGAAACTGGAATTTTTGTGAAGTTTTCATACAAAATGGGGAAGTGGTGGAAGTCTTGTACACCATTTTGGCTATTAGGGGAAGGTCGGCTTATATCTCACCTTTGCAAAAGTTTAATGGAAAAATGGTTATAAATAGGACAGATATTTACATGAATGTATTTATTAGTGTTACAACTTGAGCATTTTGAAACATTTAATTTAACTTAAGCAAACTTTAAAATTCCTTTTAATTCTTCGAAATAAAAGTTCGTTTACAAGATTTTTTTAAAAGAGTCTGAATAAAGAGAAATTTTTTGATCCTTTCCACTCCTTTTCTTTCAGTTAAAATGATAAAAATTCAGGAGAGTGTCTGCATATCTCATCTCCTCTTGTTTCTCTTTTCTTCCCCTTTTCTCTGAATCAATTTTCCCAGACAAACATGAGACTCCAGCCGGAGATCGTGACACAAACAGATACTGTAGCTCATCACCCACTCTTCAGGCGAACGGTGGCTCATCGAACGTGGCATCGGGTTCTGGGAGCAGCAACAAACAGCGTCGCTCGCGAACAAACTTCACGCTGGAGCAGCTCAATGAGTTGGAGCGTCTGTTTGAGGAGACCCACTATCCGGACGCCTTCATGCGCGAGGAATTGAGTCAGCGTCTGGGACTCAGTGAGGCTCGTGTTCAGGTAATTGAATTTCCATCATAACTTTCTACCGCGACACTTGATTAATGATGAGAGTCTCGCCAGAGAAATTTTTATACCGTCAGACAAAAGCCACAAATTCAGTTAAGATGTTGAATCATGATCTGCGCCCTATTCTTGCCGTTGTTGGTGCCAAGAAACTGAACAACACCATTTATTACGCAAGGCGAACATCTATCCAATCAATTAGTGGAAATAAATGTCTATTTGAGAGCAATCGGCGAAACGATTAAATCTCATTTATGGAAGGGCATAAGGAGAGGGGATACGGGCTCTCCTCTTGTTCTTGAGCGAGGGTGACGGAGTCTTGCGCAAGGGTTTGAGTTTGCCTCCTTGGCACTCACCATCCTCATGTTATCCCTTTTTGTCGTGATTGATAGCGCAAATCTTAATTTAGTTAAGTGGAAATCTTGTTTGGGGGTTTTGTTGGCTTTTAAATTTTTAATATAACACGGAAACTTTTCCCGGGGCTTATGCCATGTGTCGCCTCTGGGAGAGGTGAGACAATATTTTCCATCGCTGGAAGGAAAAGTTCCTCCGTATAGTCTGTGAAGTTTAAATCTGGAGGAGGTGAAAGGGCCTAAGCAGTGCATGGAAGACAAATAGGAGACAGTTTGGAGGCAAAAGTGGCGCTAAAGCAATAAATCACGTCACTCTCTGTCACCCAAAAGTGAATTTATCGCTATCTTTCACCCCAAAAGCAATTGTCAATTGGCTGAGTCCACCAATGTCCACATTCTAGCCACTTATGGGCACTCTCGGTGGACACAGACTCCCAACAAATCTTCATTTTCCCTATTAGCGGGCATTCATAAATTTCCATTTCGACATTTTCGTGTTCCATTGAATTACATTGTGTTGTAAAGGAAGTTCTGATTGCTAAAGAAAATCATTCTCTTTTAGATAATACTTTTGTTATATTTAATTTTTTGAGACACTTTTGGTTTTTCTTCTAGGTGTGGTTCCAGAATCGAAGAGCTAAATGTCGGAAACACGAGAATCAAATGCACAAAGGTAAGAATATTTAAATGAAAGATCCCAATTTTCTTAAAATTGGAATAAAACGAGT
>CAKKOB020000406.1:43300-53939 GCA_918844115.2 Phlebotomus perniciosus | reverse complement strand
GAGCTTGTGGTGCCGGAGACTACAGCATTGGGCAGCCTTAGGCAAGGACCCTACTGTCTTGACACTATGGGTCATCTCACAGATGGAACAGTTGGTGAGTTTGTCAATTATGATTGAATCTTTGATTGTATCTAAGTTTTTAAGTATGCAAAGTCCTAATGATCTATATCCTATCCTAATACATAAAGCCAAGTGGGCATATCTGAATTGGTCTGATCACCCCCAAACCATTAAATCTCGACCGGGCGTGACTCTAGGAGTCCGAAAATACCCATCTCCAAAATGTTTGTGTCTGTCTATCTGTCTGTCTGTCAGTGTGTTACCGCATCACGGCCAAACCGCTGAACCGATCTGGATGATATTTGGCATAGATATAGTTAGCATCCCAGGTTGGGACATAGGCTATATGAAAACTTCCCCCACCTCCCCTATGTGGTACCTCCCATACAAATTTACCCCTTTTTTCGACATTTTTGGCTTTTTGACCACCAAGATGAAGCACTAGCGGGTCGCGATGTATGATGGGAATGATAAGGGTGGTGTCCTCTATAACTTTTTGGTATAGAAAAGTTGCCCCGCCATCCCCTATTAGTACATCTCATACAAATTTACCCATTTTTCGGGCATTTTCGAGTTTTTGACCAGAAAAATGAAGCGCTAGCTGATCACGATGTATGATAGGGTTGATCAGAATGGGTTCACCTACAACCCCATACTATAGGAGAAGGCCCCATCATCCCCTATTACTAACTTTTATACAAATTTACCATTTTTCGGACATTTTCGACTCTTTCATTACTAAGATGAAGCATTAGCGGCTGACAATGTATAAAGGACTTGATTGGAGTAATGTACACTATAACTTAACATTATAGAGCATTTCCCCCATTTCCCCCTCCACCCCGTTTTGGAACCTTTCATACAAAGATCCCCCCCCCTATTTTCGACTTTATCCGCTAATGAATCTTCTCAATCAATTTAATGGATCCAAGTTACTACACGAACCACAGACCACGCAAAGAGAGGCGCGAAGCGCCTCGTTACCTATAAAATCGAACACTTCATCAAAAATATGTATTGATTTAAGACATTTAAGAGCTAACCAAATCATAACATTTTCCTTTTCTCAGGGCTGTACCAGTGTCACGACAGCGGGGGTAATCAGGAGTGGTCGATTACGAAGCGCGGGCAGATCCGCCATCACGATCTTTGCCTCACTCTAGTCAATTTCGCTCACGGCTCAATGGTCGTGATGAAGTTCTGTGATGACTCAGAGAACCAGGTGTGGCGCACCCGAGACGGTGGTCTCCTGCAGCACTCCAAGATTAACGTGTGTCTTGACTCGCGTCATGTGCACGAGAAAGGAGTGTCGGCTGAGCGTTGTAATTCGGCGTTGGAGTCTCAACGTTGGCGCTTCCAATCCAAGTACTCATCATGAATGGGGCCTCCGGGGGCCGCCAACAAGAAGCGCCAGCGACGCCGTGCGGCCACGTCGCGTTTGTGATTATAATCCCAGCACTTCCTGCCCGTCGCACCGGCATCCAAGAGACTGCGACGGCGTCTCTCAGGCGAGTTCTGACGAGTCACATATTCATTTCCACATCATCAACGCAGGAGACACCCTTTCTTGGCACCGTGATATACTTAGGCAAAGACACCACAAATTCCTAAATCTCCCATTGCATCTTTAAGAGCTCAGGGAGTTTTATGTATTAGACATTTTTCCTCAAAGACTAATTTAATATTGATTCAACTAAAAGATCCGCGAAACTATAATATATTGAATGTTACCTACAAGAAGAAACTCAGAAGGATTTCTTTTATGATAGCTGCGCCTTGAAGTAATTTTTCACTCATGAGGATTTCTTTGGCAAACACCAATTTTCACACCTCTGCCTCTTTTTGCAAATTCATGCGAAAATAAAAAGGCGATTCAACAGAAAATTTTCACCATGACGATGGAAAAATATTTATACAAGTGATGATTTTTCTGATTCCAAAGAAAACTTTTGTTACATGAGGAGAAAAACATGAAAATTATTCGGAATGAAGAATGACCTTTCATACTCTTATGTATCTATATTCGAAAAATAAATTTAAGAAGCCAGAAGGAACAGGTAAAACTCACAAGTATTATGAATAAGTTTTCGTTAATTTAATTTCGTTCAAGTAAATATTTTTTTCAAGGAAGAAAATCCGTGGTTTATATTATTTTCCCAAATTCATTTGTAATTTCAGTAATTTGCAAGATAATATATATAAAGGTAACACAATGATCTCTTAGGTATGTTTAATTTCAATTTATTGAAATTTCAATATGTATTAATTTTTATATATACATATAACCAGCAACTAGACACACAAAAGTTCTTTTTTCCACAACGAATTCATACTAAAAAAAATCAACGGAAATATATTAAACCAAATATATAATACATTCCACATTACTGAAAATTTTCAGTAGAAATTCCCAAATTGAGCGTGAGAATGGATTTCTTACGTAATAATTTATCGTGAAAGCACACAAAAGCGCAAAAAGTAAATGGATAAAATCATCCTTAATAACGAAAATTGGTGTTGCTATTGGAAAATGATAAAAGCATTGAATTTTGAGAGTGAAAAATTTCCTCAGCATACACTACCTTAGCGAAAATTCACATCATGGTTTCTTATAACATTTTTAAATGATAAAAAGTCAATTTATTTAGTTATAGTTTTTTATGATGTTGTATATTTCTCCGCAAGAATGCAAATATGATAATGTTTTGTATATAAAAATTACCATTTCTTTACTGTTTTTTTTTCTCTTATCTTTCTTCTTTGTCGTTATGTCGAAGATATAAACGCGAATGGAGCAAAAGCTCAAGAGACAGTGAAAGGCATTAAATGTAAAATTCATAGAGAATATTAGAATACAGAAATTATTGTTTTATATCATCCCTCCGTTGAAATCTCCATCAAAACTCATTGAAATGCATTATATGGACGCGGAGGGATCTCTTCCGCACTTTTATCCGCTCTTTTCTATTTTAATATAAATATGTATTTATGGACGAAGGAGTGGAGGAGAAAGAACAGCTCCCAGTGAAGGTTGTAGCATTTATACAGGCGAGAGAACGAAAAAATTTATTGTATAAGCAAACACAGGCTAGATAGCATTATATGGTGTGTATGTACATGGATTTACGGAATGTCTGGTTGAATGGTGAGAAAAATGCCCCCAAGAGTCGTCATCCCCTGAAATCATCTCGAAAGCAACGTGTTAATCGGCCATTTAACCCTCTTATTGGGTGCCACATGATGGACCGAGGGTGTAAAACGTGCCCCCAAGAACGGAACCTGCGGAAAGGCACAAGTGTGCTACACCATTGAAATTCCACCCACCCACTGGCAGGCCCCAATGGTTTTTCCCGTGCCACATAAAAAGCCACCCCCTCGTCTATAATTGTGAATGTATTAACTTTCCACAAGGGGCCCCCAATATTCCCTTAGAAAGATGTCACGAAATCATTCTGCGCACATGATCCCCAGGAAAAAAAATCCACCCTTGTCAAGAAGATATGCTAAATTAAAGAAGGACATATAACAATAAAAAAAAATACTGTGTGAGTCAATGTATAAAGTAATTGAGTAAAATTTTTGTATAAATAGCTCCTGGATTTATTTATCATCTCAGAGATGAATCTCTCACTCCCCTCTGAATTCTCAAGGGAGAACAAATTAACAAACCATGGAATGTCTCTGAAATTCCATTCTGCCACATTATGGAAAATCTAGAGTGGGGGAGGGGGGCGATGAGAAAGGAAATGTTCCTGTAATTTGAATGACCAAAGTGAAAGAAGTGGAGGGAGTTTCCTCTTTTTCGGTGCTGTTATTTAAGGGGCTATCAATATAATTTTAATTGACCCGAAATGATAAAAATTAAAATGAAGAACTGCAATTTCACATTAAAATGAGGAAATACAAGAAATTTTTGCTTCCTTAATTGTTTGAAAGATTCATACTTTACTATGAAACACCCCTTATAAAAAGTCTAATAATAATAAAAAGCTATAATAGCAAACTAAATAAAAAAAGTCCATTCATCTACTAAAACTTTATATTTTTAATAAATTATAAAATCAGTTGAAAAGTGTACAAAGGCATAAAAGAGAGCCTTCCGTTGGCAGACAAATTGTGGGCAATCTATTTTGCGCCATAAAACTCTCGTGAAAAAAGAGGAAATCAATGAGTTTCCATCTGCGTCAGATGCTCCACCGAAAATTTTACCCCACAAAACGCTTCACTTTATAGCTCAACAACCTCGAGAGAGAGAAGATGAGAAATGTTCCTTCGGCAAAAAAAGAGAAGAGGCACCACAGAGATAATTTACGCTGGTAAATCCACCGACAGATTGAGAGTGCAATAATGTACAAAATTTGTGTAATGGATGAACCCTCTCGCATTTTTCATCGCTTTCTCGGGCCCCAGACAAAAGGCGAGCAAGATTCATAGGATCATTAGACGAATGACATACACTTTATGGGTTTGATATTAGAATTTTGCAGAGATTGCAGGCGATGGCAGCTGACTCCGCTCATTATTCTTGCGTTTTCCCTCCCCTCTTCTCCCATCGCCTCTTCCTGGACAAATTGTAAACTTGAGAGATTGAGCTAAGAAAAAAAAAACATTAAATACCCACACATATGACACCTAAATTGTAGTCAAGATCGGAGTTAGATGGACGGCAATCAGGACATTTTTCAGATGTGAGATCAAGATCAAATTCCATAGACAAAAGTACCGATCAAAAGAAAATATTAATTTTAGTAGGAAATATGACATAGTTCCAAAAGACGATGTACTTAAAAAAATGTTTTCCAAAAATGCTAATAATAAATTGAATATAGAAGTGTACATAATAAGAATAAAAGTAATATATTTATAGGGTGTAAATAAACCTAGACAGCTTGTAGAAAATGTGAGGAGTGTAAACGCGAAGAAGCAGTGATGCTAAATACTCAATTAAATGCTGTAAAACAATCGTGTCAATAAATAAAAAAAAATGTTATAAAAGGTGAAACGTTAGAAAAATAATCATTTTCCTATTATTTGATCATACTTTATTAGTCTAATCCCTACTACTACTTTTAAGTATTATGAATATAATCTCATGTTTATGATCTTTCAAAGAAAAAAAACGATTAGACAAGATATTGAGCGAAATGACAACTTTTGTAAGATATTGATTAAAAGAAATATACGAATATTTGAAAAGGATATTGTTTCCCCTTCTTTAATGCTGATTCATAATTCTGATATATATTAGTTAAGCCAGTGTAAATCTTATTGAGACTTCTGAAACCAAAAGCGGTTTTACTTCTCAACTAATAGAATTTTAATAAATTCCATTATTCATTTTTAAGCATCAATGAGTCAGCAATGAATGGATAAAATTTTTTTAATCTATATTTATCAACTCAGGAAAACTCTTTACTGCCACAAAGTACAACTAGAAAAAATTCTTGTTAAAAAGACATTTGCTTACGCTTTCGCCTTCTTTTTATTGGCTCTCTTGATTTTCTCCTTCAGTTTCTTTACATCTACGGCTCCTTCATCAGATGCCTTGACCTTTTTCTTAGGCATTGAGTCCTCCTCTGGTGGCTGGAAATCCTTGTTACGCTTCTCTTCCTGCCTTTTGGCGGCCGCCTTTTGTTTCTCGTCGCGCTCCTTGAGCCTCTTGGCACGCTTCTGGTCCTCCTTGAGGAAGTACTCTCCGGACGCCAGTTGTTTGTCAATTTTGCTCTCTGGCTGTGGTGGCGGGAACGGTGTGTATTCTTTCTTGGGTTTCTTGGCCTTCGGTTGCTTCCTCTTGACGTTCTTGTTGCGGAACTTTGGTAAGAAGCGCGTCCAGTCCTCATCCTTGAGCTTGGGATCCTTGGCCAACTCTCGTTTTATCATGAGAGCCTTGATATTGTAGATCGGATGGACATTGTTCATTGTATCGATCACGATCTCTCGGACGTACTGGAGACCACGGTAGGGACCCAGTGCTGACACTGTGTTTCCCTGCACCATCACGTAGCAATTCGTGAGGAGTTCAATGGACTTCAGCGTGGCTCCATTGGGGCCAATCAATCTCTGGCGCCTCTTGACAAACTTCTCGCGGTTCCGACATATTTTCCCAATCTGGATCACATCGCAGCCCACCTCATCTTCTAGCACACGCTTCGCCTGTTCATAGGGTACACTCCTGGCCAGCAGACGGATCATATCTCTCGCTTTGATTATGATGTAGGGATCCCATGTTTTCCTGGTGGTTTTTACCACCATACTTCCCTCAATTAGGTCCAGTTCTGCTCGAATGTTGTACTCCTCCAGAGACTTCTTCACGAGAGACCAACACTCCTTGAGATACTTCTCCCTGTACTTGGGGAACAGCGTGGCAAAGTAGCTCTCTTCCAGTAATCCATTTGGGTTGTCCTCTGGTCGGAATTCAGGAATTTTGAGATTCCATGCATTCTCAATGGGGCCCGTGGGTGGCGCAGCCTCATCTTCACTACTTGACATTGCTTAAAAGTAATATTTTCCCAATGAAATTTGAAGAAAATAAAGGAATAACTTTCCGCGTGTTATTTGTTTTGACGTTTACAATGGTGTGAAGTTGGCAATGAGCGCTAATTTTTTCGGAGAAAAATTTGAAATATCTAACTGTAATACGAGTTATAAAGATAATTTAAAAATATCTCATTAAGAAGATAAATCTGTAAAAAAAACAATATTAAAAAAAAAGAACATCATGTGTGGAGTTACCTAAATGATGTTAAGAAATCAGAGTTTTGTCCGATCCGAGGAAAATAATAATCTCATCTCGAATATAAGTAAATCCAGGTCCCCCTCACTAGTTGGCACTACTGTCGCATGCTACTGCAGCGCCACTTGTTTTTTCGACGGCCTTCTGTGCAAGTTTTCAGAAAACAAAAGGCAGTGACGAGACAAGAAAGATTTTTTCGTCTTCTCTCTCTCTCGCTTTTCACCCATTTTCCCATAGAATTTCAAAGGATTTTCCGCGTAAACTTGCCTCTAGTGTGTTGCCCAAAGTGATGTGCAAAGTTGAAAAGGTGTGAAAGTCGTGTTATGCTGGAAATATGGAGGAAAACATCGAAAATGCCCATGTGAGTCAATGACATTTGCTTTCTCCATCGCCCACTTCTGACCCTCTTGACCCAAGAAATATCCTATTTTTTGCCTCCTTCACCACAATATCATTCTCTGGACATTCGCTGTGATCATGGTTGTCGCGTGGCTGCTATAAATGGGGCTAATTAGTAGAGAAAAGGGGGATGTTTTTGCGACTTGAGACTCGAGAAGTCGCTGTTTGGGTCGAAATCTCTGACTCACAAATTACGCCACAGAAAGCCTCAATTAGCTTATTCACTTGAGAAATATAGATCACACACATTGAACATATATATAGGAAGATTACTTAATCCGATTGGATTGAAAAGCTCTTTAGCAGAGTATTCCAGAATGCAACAAATTGCCTTGAGATTCATTATGTCCGGGAGTTTTGAATTGATGGGTTTGGGAGTGGATCAAGACCTCTTGAATTTGCTGCTTTTCCGCCAAAGATTCACTTGATCTTTGATCGACTCGTTATCAAAAAGGATAGGAATTTGCAGGTTTATTGCTTATCATCCAGAGAGATAAGCGGGATCTTCTATGTTTTGACTGATTTATAAGATAATGAAAACTTACTATAAAACTGACAAAACTAGACCATTGAGAAATTAAAGTGACTCCTAAAACACTTTATATTTTTGTGAGAGTGAAACTGAAGACTTCTGGATAAAACTCAGCTATAAAACAAGTTTTGACTTTAGTCAGAATTCTTAGTTCCGGAAGGAATAACTAATCTTCTGTTACAGACGATGGGAACGCTAATTTCCGACCCAATAAATTAAAAATCTATCCTTATAATATGTTAATACATCCTTTTTTTATCTGAATTCCTCACAGGAAATCTGCACGCACGACGGCGTGTTGCTGAAGAAGGTCAACTCCAACTGCATGGTTGAGCTCAACACAACCGGCAGCATCAACCTGATCCACAGTCTGTCCACAAATGAGCTGTGGATTGAGTGGCGACCAAATGATGGCTTCCTCATCTCCGACACGGACACACAGGAGCAAGATGAGTGGTCATTTGTAGACACAATCGTACGTCGCAATCGCACAACCAGCGAGAGCCTTATTTTTAACACCAACACCAATAACATCAGCGTGAAAGAGAGCCAAGCCCAGACGCCGCCAAAGCAGCGCATCATTCGCGTGAAGTTGAAGGACCTGAAGTCGGTGGAAGTGCTGAAGAATGGGCTGGTGATCAAGCTGATTGGACGCGCAGACGGACGTCCACACAGCGAATACGTATTTCAGCACGGGAATGCGGACAACTTTGTGCGGAGTCTGTCCTCGACGCACTGCCTCCAGCGCAACCACCGGAATCGCAATGTCTACGACGTGGTGGAGGATCACAATCGACCGCAAGACCGTGATAAGCTACAGAAGACATTTGCGGAGCTACAAATTGATGACATCAAGTCGGGAAGTGGATGGATTTCCAATATGATGAGGCGTCCATATGAACAGACGATGGACATCTTCGCGAAAATTGCTGACGTCTACGTAGCCACGCCGGTGTCTCCGCCCTCATCAAGTCCGGACAACAGCCGATCACCGGCAGGACAGAACGTCTCGCCGTCGAATGTGATGATGCAATCCACGACGGAAGATTACGAAGTGAGTACTAATCTATCTCTGGGTCCAATCAATCTGCCAACATCCCTCGCGAAAAGCGCAATTTCATGGGAAATCTCACGCAAAGCCATAATTATTCATGAATCACTCGTAAAATCACTTTTATGCAAATATTTTCTCTCACTTGGAGTAAACAGTGTCAAACATTAAACAAGATGTTTGAACAGTATTTGCTAGCTTGTGTGAAATTTCTACTATACATATCTTTAATTGACGACATGCAATGCAATTTGAGTCTGAAAGAGAAGTCGCAAGTGAAAATCGAGAGATTAGATATTTGATAGTCGGACCAGTGGTTTCCGAAAGTGATAGAGATGTTTACCATGTCAAGATTACTCGCAAATTATGCCAAAGAATATCCAAATTGAAAAGCAAAGTTTAAATACAACCACATTGTCTAGCGAGTGAATTGCTGTAAAGAGAATGTTAGGAATTTGTGTGACACTTTTAACGGGAAAGGTGAGAATTATAATACAAGTGAAATATTTCTCGTTTCGAAAATTATATACCATTGAAATCGTGTTAAAAGTTACTTGCGCAGCTGAATTGTTTTGGCTGTAATCCTTTTGTAGCAAACTGGTGGTGTAAATTCAAATGGTGGGCGCGATTAAGTGAGGATCATCAAGATGTTAGCAAAATAAGATTGAACGAAACTGGTGCATAAATAACGAAGACAGAGATTGGTCTAGGTTCAAATTTTAGGCCTCCTTCATATCTCAAAACAAGGTCAATGCTGTGTCTAACAAAAGCTATGTTTTGGAAAGGTCTTAACTATAACATACCGTACCTACCTTTAATATGCTATAAAAATACTGCGTTTCGGTTTTCCAGATATTAAGCGACAATTCGAACACCTTTTTTACCTTATCGCCACTCTTAGACGTACCCCCCCTCCCCAATTCTGAGATAAATCTTTAAGTCTTGGTAGATGAAAGAGTGTCTGGCGATCGATATACCAGATAAGCCATCAGACCAAAAGCCCATTGTATGTTATCGATATTCCAAATTAATCAGTATTATTATTATTATATCCAAATATACAAGGGCATCTGCAAGACTTTCCACCTTTGCATGGCAAAGTCTTATCAAAGATGATTTACACACATTTGACAGTTAAGTCTGTAAAACTTTAGCGTAGAATTCTAAGTCCACAGCCGTAAGAATTTAAAGACATTTGACACTTTAAAATTAAAGATATTTATCGAAAAAGTCGAAAAATATGAGTCTGCCTTTAAAAGGTCGATTTCAAGATCGAAGACTTAATGATTTATCTCAGAATTGGGGGGATAATCCTCCTAATACATAAAGCCAAGTGTGCATATCTGAATTGGCCTGATCACCTCCAAACCATTAAATCTCGACCGGACGTGACTCCAGGAGTCCGAAAATACCCATCTCCAAAATGTTTGTCTGTCTGTCTGTCTGTCTGTCTGTCAGTGCGTACGCGCATCACGGCCAAACTGCTGAACCGATCCGGCTGCTATTTGGTATAGGAATAGTGGGCACCTCAGGTTGGGACATAGGCTATATGAAAACTTTCCCCACCTCCCCTATCTGGTACCTCCCATACGAATTTACCACTTTTTTCGACATTTTCAACTTTTTGACCACTAAGATGAAGCCCTAGCGAGTTGCAATGTATTATGGCAATGATATGGGTGCTGTCCACTATAACTTTGGAGTATAGAGAAATTCTCCCGCCCTCCCCTATTGGTACCTCTCATACAAATTTACCCATTTTTCGGGTATTTTCGAGTTTTTGACCACTAAGATGAAGCGCTAGCGGGTTGCGATGTATGATGGGAATGATATGGGTGGTATCCTCTATAACTTTGGGGTGTGG